>JAAAKG020084734.1:0-16625 GCA_010014905.2 Druon quercuslanigerum | reverse complement strand
ACATCCTGCTACGCCTTTCTTTGACCCGCGTTGTTCATACATTTCTTGCCACACAGGTCCGATTGCCCGAACAATCCAATCATTTAGGATAGCTGTAAATATCTTATACAGTGACTTCTCTCCAAAAGACTTCGACCTGCTCTGGTTTGGGCGGATGGTCGACAGTAACTGGAGGGTCTTGGAAGAGTTGAAATGAGTCAGAGAAACTGTTGGTTTTCTCGGACCCACCTCTCTCTCCGCTCTAGACCTTTCTAAGTGTCAGATAGTATCCGTATTCTATGAACAATATGCTGCCTGATGATCAGCAGCTTTGCCTTGTTAAGTGTGTGAAAGCGGATCCGGAATTCACGCGCGAACTTTCAAACATTGGTGGTAAAATTCCTGGCAGATGTGACTGGTTACAAAAAACATACAGTTTGTCCTTACTTTTAGTGTTACCCAGAAACAACGGCGTTGACGTAGTGATATTGTCAAGATTGTCACTTTTGTAATTACATAGTCACAGTCTTTAAATCTTATCCGAAATGATTGTTACTGTCTGAGTGTGTGTGTGTGGGGGATTGGGGGGGGGGGGTGTTGTGAGAACAAGTCTACAGCCTGAATTCTGCAAATAGAGTCATTCGGACACAGAGTTCAATCTAAGAAAAATCGTCTTGACCTTCAAGTGACCTTGAAAATTTATCTGAAGCTCATGATGGTCAAGGAGAGGTACACCTTAACATTTCACCGACTTTTGTGAAGCATCTTGAAGGTTTTTTTACCCCGAAAAACCAAGACAATTCAGAAAAAGGGCATCTGGTCGTTTCTAAGATATTTAACCTTAATTTTTTACCTTTCCAAGGTCGCAAAAAGCACTTTTCTGCTGGTCATTTTGGTCGCGAAATTTTCCGCTCTTTTCAAAACGGCAGTCAAAAATAGGGGTTCTTATTTAAGGAAGGGATCTTACCTCCATTAAACTTTTAAAATTGACCTCGACAAAATTTAGGGTACATTCAAATCTCCCTTTCGTTCCTGGTCCACCTTTGTCTTATCTTATCACCTTTGATTATAGATTAAAGTGGGTCAATTAAAATGGTGAATTATTATGCGTGCAAACTGAATTATATATGTTTGCAATAGGAACTGATCATGACTAGTAGTACTTTATGGGGTCATAAGGGCAGTGTATACGTAATTCCAGAAAATACACCTCACTTCAGAGGGGCATAATTATGGAAATAACTATTTTGGGTTTCCGATGCACCAAAAAAAAGTTATTGCCAAAACACTGATTTTTGGCACCTTTTTTCAGGATGGCGGAGCGAGCCACCATTTTCTTTTTGTGCAAATTTAGTATATTGTTTAGAACACTAAAATACACGAAAATTGACACTAACTAACCTTTCCACATTTAATTCAAGGTGAAACAAAGTAAAAAAATAAGGTAATGTAAGCAAAAAATACACACTGACGCATGAAATATTTTCCGACTCGTTTCGAATTTAATGGAACTTTGTACTCTAGTTAATATAATGCACTTTTTAGCAGTATATTCCACAATAATTACCGAACTTATAATAATTTAAAACTGACCTTAAAAACTACGGAACTTTTGTAAAATTACACCTGAATAATTTTACGGTTCATCTGGACTGTTTTAAAAATTATATAAAACTTTGTTCAGTTATCGCTTATATCCGCTGCTCTGGAATTGAAGTCTTCGTCAAAATTACGCGACCCTAACTTTGAGCGCTCACCACTCGTTCAAAAAACATCGCATAAAATTCTAGCCGAATACACGTGAAAGCTTAAAGTCTCTCGCGTTAAACGATATGTATATTGTTGTTCCAAAAAATGTTTTATGCTAGCTCTGATGTGAAACGTGTCAAAAAATGAGGTTTTTAGTCTTATCTTGGACAGAAATAATGACAGGAAGTTGGTTTCTGGCTTAAAATGTGCAGTTTTGCAACATGATTGAAGTACACTTTATAAAATGAAATACGATCAATAGTTCGCGAACTAATCCTTTAAGAATATTTCAGGATTTAAGGAGAGTAGGCACCGTAGAAAAAGTGTTAGAAAAAAAAAATCCATTTCACATCAAAAGGTACCTCAGGAGGAAGGCAACAACGGCTCACCCATAGGTCAATAGTTGGGAGGAGAAAAGGCAGGGAGGTCGGTATCCCCTTCCTCCTGAGGCACCTATTATTGTGAAATGGATACTTCTTTCTAATACTTTTTCTGCGGTGCCTACTCTCCTTAAATCGTGAAATATTCTTAAGGGATACATTTATGCACATTTTAAGCTATAAACGATTTTTTTTGTAATGAGCGGTGAGCGCTCAAAGTAACGGTCGCGTACTTTTGATCAAAATAGCATTTCCTGACTACAATTACGCCTTCAAAAATATTCTGAAATCTCCAAAGTATTTTAACGAAGAATTTTAGACTAAAAATTCTAAAATTATTTAATGATTTTTTTACGATTCTCCTAAGTTTAAGTATAATATTGCTACATAAAACTTCCATCACATTTGTGTTGGAAATTACCCATCTAAGAATTTAAACTTGACGTCATGTACCCCCGGAGCATAAAAATGTTATAGTTTCAAAACTCGAATTTTACGTGAGACACAAAAGGCTGTTTAACTTTTTCATTTTTATTGTTTTAACTACTTTCGATCTTTTTCATGTCTAAAAACCCGCCGATTTTGATTTAGAAAGAATTTCTAAACTTTTTTTACTTTTAATTTTAAGAACAAAGCATAAATTGCTTTCGAGTTATTATTCAGTTCTATAGAATGGCGAAGAAGCCAATATTTGCAAAAAATACCTTTCCAATGAACGAAAATATGGATAAACAAATAGTTGCATAACTTTATTAATTTTTAATATTGAAAACTATAAAGTACATTCGCAATATTAAATAGGTCTTTCTTCGTAACAAGCAAATACCAAACATGGATTGTGACCCACTTCAGATGATGAAACAAACTGGGCCATAATCTTCGACAGAATCTTTAGTTAGATAAAAACAATTTGTTTAAGCCAATAAAGCGCATTTTCGAAATTTGGCACTTATTTTCCGTATAGAGTTGTCATGTCGTGCCCCGAGTAGCAAGGTGATCTTCTTTGAGCTGAACTCTCATTCCAGTTTCGATGGATCAATGCAATTCGAACTCAAGCTTTTCCAACCTAAATCATACTGAAAGTGAGTTACCGAAGCTGGTTAGGAAAACACATCACCGATGCAGACGTACACCGTCGAGCCCATGAAAGCTTTTCGTTCCGATTTCCAAGCAGGTTTTCCCGATGGATTTGCTTCCTTCTATGTATGGACGTTGCTTATTTCGTCTTTATCCGTTAACCCTTAAAACTTACCCTTCCTTCATTTCTTAAAACTTAAAACTTAAAATAAAGGTGAGTTGTTCGGTTTTATGTTTTACCCCCCCCCCCCTCTCTGCAGAGAAGCTCGTTTACCTCGAGAGGAAATAGCACTCGCTGTAAAAACTGGAGAAAAGCTCTTTTCGGTTTAAAAGGAAAAGAGTTGGATTAAAGGGAAGGGGAGAGAATGGCTGAAAAACGTTATGCATACGGACGTAATTAGACGTGCATGCTCATGTAGTTCGTCGTGAACGCGTCTTTCTAACGGTGAGACCAAAGGCAAAGGAAGTATTTCCAAAAGGATGCCTACATGAACGCTCATTCATATGAGAAAAACAGCTGTGATTTTCTCATATTTTAATTTATTTAATCTTCTTTAAACTGTATAAAATTGCCTTTTCTAAAAAATGAAGTAAAAGAATATAATTTGAGTTTGTAAGAATTATTATATGCATATGTTAATTTACTGTTTATTCATTCTGTAGACATTGGAAGCTCATATGTTCCGCTCGATTTTTTGCGTGTTTTTTGTCTCGCGACTTTTTCTGTCATATAAATATGATAGTGTATTATATTATAAATTTTTATTATCAAATTTATTTCTTACTAGACAAGACATGAAGCCGTCTCCTTTGCATGGAAATGCTTGCTCGCTTGTTTTTGAACTGTAGATTAAAATTATTCAATTTTTTAAATCGCGATGTACACTATGAAAATTAGTTATTTTTAAGGACTTACTTTCGTGATCCTTAAATAACAATGCTGCAGTTTTTAATTTTTATTGCTTCAAGTTTCAATTGATTAATTTTTAAAGTTTATAATTATAAAGCTAGTAAGTTTCCAAGTTTTTAGAATTATCACATTTTGAAAATTCAATTTTTTGTATTCTTCAATTCTTAACAATGAAAATGACAGTAATTTTTTAGAGAAATTTAATTTTTTTTTAGTTTAAAAAATATATTTAATCACTTTGAATGTCAGTTGTTATTAGAAGATATGATAGTTTTCACACTATTGTAGGCTACTACTTCAAATATGTAAAATTTTAAATGTTGTTTTTTGAAATAGTTTATAATTTTTATGTTCTTCTAGAAATCAACTTATTTGCTTGGGATACATGTTTATCGAGAGGGAAAGTCAAACATAGATGTCAAAAATAAAGTAGACTTTGTTTGAATTAAGGGTGCTTGTTTTTACTGAATAGAAAGCTTAGGTCTTTCCTTCAAATACTTTCAGATTAAAAAATTAATAATTTATTATTTATTAGTCGAAATAAGTATTCAGTAGGTTTTGAGTGGATTTTATCTTTATCAGCGATTAATGACTTTTATTATAATTTTTTTTTTCAAAGGCAATCCTAAAATATTTTAGATTCAAATTAAGAATATTACAATTATTTGTAATTGGTCTTAGCCTTTATGATTAAACGATTTTAAAACTAAATCAATCAGATAGAAATAAATATATATAAAATCGATAACTCAATAATTGAATCATTTCTTTAATTCTGAATAGTTAAAATTTTAGATTTCTGAATTTTGCCTTTCATTAGTTCTAATATTGAAACTAAAATTAAATTGCTTCAATTATGAAAAGCATAATAACACATTTCGAAATTTTTACTTTTTAAATGATATTTACTTATATTAATTTAAATTTAAAAGGACTTGAGTATGAATAATTTATGATATCACAATTATTGGTATTTAAACGTTTTTTTCATTTAAAAGTTATTGAACCTTTTTTTCTTTTTAGTTTTGGCTTGGAAAAATTCAACTTGTTTTTTAATTTAAAATTGTCAAGTTCTAATCACTTCAAATTAAATATTATTTACATTAAAATTTGTTTAGTTTTTTATTATTCAATTTTAACATCTTTCAATTAGAAATAATTCTATTTCAATTCCTTTGAATTTTAATTGATCCAATTTTCAAAATTTCATTCTGTACTTATTCACTTTTTAACATTTGCAAATTGCCCTGTTAAGTAAATGTATTGTATCATATATAATATTGTTTAACAGTTTATTGTACATTTATTGTCAATATTTATCATAATAATATTCAATGTGAACTATTATTTTTGTAAACAATTTTTTTCGACTTTTAAACGCAAAAAACTACTTTTAATTGGCCACTCCAGTTAAAAATCCAATCAGTCTTGGAAATCAATTAGAACTGTTCCAGTCGTCCAAATTGCATTTTCGAGTTCCTGGGATCGAGTTATATCGAAATATGTCAAATAGATTTGGAAATTTAGGTAATTATAAACCTCCCTCTACGAGGAAGCAATTCGATTTTGTACGCTTTAAATTAAAAATGATACAACTCGAACTCCTTTACCATAAAATTGTCAAACTTTTAAGAGTTTAGTCTAATGCTTTTCAATTTTAAAAGCTTTTGATTCAGATATTTCCAATTACAAGCATTTTTAATTTTAAATTATTCAATTAAAAACGCTTTTATTCAGAAATCATAAAAGTTCAATTAATGTTCATTGCCATAAAAATATTGTTCTTTTTCCAAAATTTTACCTTAATGTAAAACTGTTTGGTTTGGAACGTTTTCAATTTAAAATCGTTCAAGACCGAATTAATTTGAAATCATGCAGGCTGAACACGTTCAAGTCCCGGAATCGGTTGCGGATGAAATATGTTGTTTTTTAAATTCTTTTAGACGACACGCATTTCTTCTATTTGATAGCAATTTTTTTTGGCAAAGTTATGAGTATTTAAAATTTTTAAACTCTTAACGCAATTTCTGAAGAAAATTCCGATTTTCGCTTTGAAGTGCTATAGTTTTGAAACTTCTATCGATATTATACTTTTTCATGCCAAATCTAGTAGTTCTTTCCATTTTCTTCTGAAATTTACAACAAAATTTGGAAAATTCTTAAAACTGGAAAAATGGTGACTGTTTTTCTAAAAATTTTGAAACTCATTTTTCTAAAAAAGGCCAGAGTTTTTTTTCCTTGACTTTTTTCTATGTAGGTACTATTATGGCGAATATATCTTATGCGAGTTTATCTTGTGCCCGCGCCTTGGGGATGAGAAAAAGTTTTTGTTGTACTCAAAAATAAATATTCACATTTTGTCCAAAAGCAAGACAAGTTACGAAAAAAGTCAAAAAAGTAAAGTTCTTCCTCTCAAAATAGTCTAAAAAAAGGCCCTTGGCACTTTTCTCTATTTTGCGTTTCTTTCTTGATTTTTGCCTAAATGAGAATAATTAAAAATTTTCGGGAATTAAAGGTATTTTATGAAAGTATTAAATTTAGATTATCAGATAATATTTCAAATTTGCATCAAATTTTTTCAACTTGTGGTTTTACACTTTTCTCACTTATTTATGACATACTATGACAGACTATTGTTGTGAGCAAAATACAGCTATAGCCGAATTTATTCTTATTCAGGCGAAAATCTCGAAAAAAAACGCAAGATAGAGAAAATTGCCAAGAGACTTTTCCTTAGAATTTTTTAGAGGAATAACTTTACTTCTCCGCCTTTTTTCGTATCTCCTCTTGCTTTTGCACCAAATGTGTGTATTTATTTTTCAGTAACAAAAAATATTGTTTCTCTTCTTCAAGACGCAAGAACAAGATATCAGTTTCGAAACTACAGCACTTGAAAGCAAAAATCAGAAATTTCTTTCATAAATTGCGTTAAGATTTAAAAATTTTTAAATATTCATAACTTTGCCCAAAAAAATTTTTGATGAATCGGTGAATTACGTGACGTCTAAAAGCCCTTATAACAACAAAGGAACGCTTCTCTCGCGTGCATTTACTGCTGGTAATACATAAAATTTTTGTCGGCTTTTTCTGTCTTTTTTTTATAGTTATATATTACACCTCTAATTCGGAAAAATGTTCATATAAAAAGAATTGGAGGAATGTATAGAGTTACGTTTTTCTTCTGTCAATCTGGACGAACATCTCTGACGAAATTGCCCTCTTCCTTCCATCAAGTTGGCTGGGTAAGAAAGTTACATGTTCCAACAAAAGGCAATTTCGTACGCCCCTATTGAAAGGCTGACTGTGAGGGAAAAGTGACGCATTTATGAGATTTAAATCGTCTAAACGGTCCATTTCCTAGTTTATGCATTATTCACCTTTTCGCGAGCCTTTGAATGTTTTACGCTCTTCCCCTATCTACTTTCTTTATCTTAACTTCCCCTGCTAATAAGCTTCGTCTTTCCCATTTTATTTTTCCGTCGACTTACTTTCGGGGAGTTTCAAATACTGCTCCAGCAACTAGGAACAAGTCTCATCCAAAAGTGGTTGAGGTTTTGTGGTTTCGCCCCCTCTTATATCCTTCGAACTTGCGGGCTTAGGCATTTCTTTTTGCTCCATTCTTCTGAGCTGTACTTCAGACTTTTGGCTTTTTGTCGGATGGGCAATTTTTGGCAAGCATCCAATCTTTTATCACTAACAACGTATTAAGTGGAAAAGGATAAAATAGAACAAGTGAAAATTGTTTCGTACTTATGGAATATAGGAGAGTAAGGGTTTTAATAAACCAATTTTCTATCATTTTCTTCCAAGAAGAAACGAATCTGTATTACCTGAATTTATTCAGGGTTCATCCGAAATAAACTTTAGGCGATTGTGGAGGTGATCTGGGTGGGGTGGGGCGGGGATAGAAATCGTATTGTTTTTTTATGAATCTACAAAATGTTCAACCCTCAACCAAGTAGTTTCTACCAAAAGAAATTAAATTTAAAAAAAATGCGAATTCCCAGCAGGAATTGAATTTTCAGGGAAAATAGATTTTTCAGAGTAGCAAAAAAAAATCATACTACATGTAAATTTCCAAGTCAAAGAAATAAGATATTGTACAAAACAGTTGAATTTTCAACTGAAAAGATGAATTTTCGACCAAGAAGATTATGTTTCTACCAACAAGATTTAAGTAAATAAAAGATAAAGAATAAAGGCAAAATCTAAGATCATAGATAGAGAGATAGAAATATAAAATATGATTTTTCACGGAATCTGTATTTTAGAATTAAGAAAAAGATCTTTTTACAGAAAATATTTAATTTAAGAAAATATATAAAAGATAAGAGAAAGATAAAATATACACAAAAAAGAAAATTTTTCAACTAAAATAAAACACTTAAATTTTCAGTAAAAAAATTAATTTTTTCACAAAAAAATACAATTGCTGCCAAAAGAGGCAAATTTTCAAACGAAAACTACGAATTCTTAACAAGAATGGAATTTTTATCAATAAAGATTTTTCAGACGATAAAGAAAAAAATTATACAAAATGCTAAATTTTCAAAACAAAAAGACGAGCTTTTTAAAAAACAATTTAATTTTTAACCTGATAATTGATTTTTAAACCAAATACATTGTTTTGCCAGGTGTTACGTATTTAAATTTTTCAAGGAATCTGTATTATCATCGAAGAAAAGCAGAAATGCTTAACGTCTTTTCAGGCTAGAAAAGCACTCGACTGGCAATCGGAAGTTCTGTGGTTCGATTCCCAGCAGAGCAAAGATCTTTTTTCTGAAAAAATTTAATAAAAATTTTTTTAATTCATAGCTCCATCTAGTCTGAAAAGATGTTAAGAATTTATGTGATTCGCTGATGATAATATAAATTTTTTGAGAAATGTTTGCATACGTGACAACTGTCAAAATAATACGTGTATTTCTGAAAAAGAATTTTTTCAATCTCAAAAGCACCCGACCAGCTGTTGCAAGTTCTGTGGTTTGATTCGCAGCGGAGCGAATGAGAAGACATTTTTTTCCGAAAAAATTTAATTACATTTTTTTTAAATGCATAGCTTCACGTGGTCTGAGAAGACGTCAAAAACTGCGGTTATTCTCTTATGATAATACAAATTCCTTGAAAATAGTTATATTTCCAACAAAAAAGGATGAATTTTGAAAAAACTGTTGAATATTTAATAAAATAATTAAACTTCGATCCAAACAATCAAATTGTCAATCAAAAAAGATGAATTTTGAGCAGAACCGAATATAGTTGTATTTTTCATTGGGTTTTCTATTAATTTAGTTCGAATTAAAGCGTGAGACTAGAAAAAGGAGAGAGAGACTGTAAAGGCTACAAGGAATAAATAGAAATTTTCATAATTATAGAGTAAAGACTAATAGTTTAAATAAATATTCAGGTTCATCTTAAGTACTTTAAAAATATTAGGCAAGAAAACTGGACATTTTGTACAGGAAATAAAATTAATTTTCGTTTGCACCTAAAAAAAAAGGTTTCCCCTACTCCCCTTAAATTTCTCTACCTATCCTATCCTTTCATAATTTCATTTCCCATTAAAAGCTTCCATTTTATGCCCCTAAATTATTTTGCATTTTGATAAAATGGTTTTTAAGCTTCTATTTCAAATGTTAAAAGTTCAAAAGAGTTTCACGCTGAATACTTTCATTTGCAGTACAGCTGTTATTGCTTTAAATAAAAACATTTTTATGTTTAAAAGTTAAATTTTTTTTATTTCAATGGCTCTGAAATTTTTTTTAAGAATTGGGAAATCACCGGGAATCTCTGTTTTGGATTAAAATGGCTACGCTGGCATATAAACCTAGTTAATTTTGAAAATTGAGCGTGTGGATTCCATAACGTCCTTAGCGCTTGGACTCGCTCTCCCAGTATCCTGTGCGTTGCGGAAACGCAGAAAAATTTCTTAAAATTACCAACTTGAAAAATGCACTGCGCCAAAAATATGACTATATGCGGCTCCACGAACCGCACAACTTTTATTAAAAAATTTCTAAAATAAAATTGATATTTTTTTTACTAAAAATTAAAAGCCGAAATTTTTCATTGTACAGAAATCAATGACTTTTTAAACTAAACTTGCGAAAACTCTGCTTCTGTTAGACCCAATGATCTCGTTTTTTCCCCAAATAGAAAAACTCTTGCTGATGCAAATTATATTTTAAAAGTAGATTTGTTTTTTATATTTGCAACATCAAAAATTATTGCAAATTATTAGTGCCAGGAAGAATCGTTTCCTCAGACTTTGACGCACAAAAGTCTGCAGGGAAGTTTCACTGACGGAAAACTTCCAATGGTAAATTTGTTCCCTGATGTTTAAGAAAAGCTTTGACAAAATTTGAACCAAATTGTTCTGTTTTTAACAGATAGAAGCGATTTTTTATGGCGGCGCGCGTATTTGGCTCGAGTCGACCGGCGCACAGTGGGACGAAAATCACGACTCTGGACAAATTGATTTTCCGACTACAATTTTCATGCGATTTTAACGGGTTTTTTAAACATTGAAGCTGATCAAAATTCTTATGATCGCATCAGAGTATATATTCAAATTGAGGCTCTATTTTTTTTTACTTGAAGAGTAGCTTTTCCAAGAGAATACTCATATTCATTCCCAAAACCCCAGAATGAGTAGAGGAACTATCCAGTACAATTTTCCAGTACCGTAGGATGAATTAAAAATGTATTTAATTTGTTATAAACAAATAAGTGGATGAGAATGGTTTCATATAGTTTGACGGTGTATGGTCACTAATTTCTCACTGTGTTTCCTCAATTGATCAACAAAAATAAGTTTTGTGTCATACTTGTTAGGATTCATGAATAAACAATCATTATTAAAAAAACAAATGAAGAAAACAAATTTTGACTTCAACTATTGGTGACGAAAAGAATAGTCATTTTCCATGGAATTAGCTCCATAGAGCTCGTGAATGTGAGTTATCATATCTGCTCATATGATAACAATTCGCAGTTGTTCAAACGATCTTAGTTAACAATTCCATTATTTGGCTATTTTTCGTCACACAAATTCCGTTTATTGGATGTATTTAATTGTTAATGACTGATCTTCGAATAACGTTATAAACAATTTCATGAACAATTACTCATATTTTCTATTCGTCATGGAATGAATAGCGTTTTCCACCCAGAATCGACTGCAGATCACTAATTGATGATACCCATTCATTATTTTTGATCATCCAATAACAATTGTTGATTATTTAAAAAATTTAATAAACAAATACACAGTTTTGCCATTTTTCGATATTCTTACTTCGTTTTCAGAACTGGATTAACTGTGAATGACCAATTTTTCAAACCCAATTGTTATCGGCATGACAAAATTTCATGAGATAAATATTAATAATAATTCGATAAGCACATCAGATTTTACGTCTGTTTCTAAAGTAAAACTTCTGCTTCTGGATGCAGTGGTCTTTCTGGCTTGACGAACTCACTTCTCGGACTTGATAAATGAAGATCAGAAGAGAATAGTAGAAATCTTTATTTTTGGCTTCCTGAGCCTCTTCCGATAATTAGCCGATAGGAATGACGAGGGAGTCTATTATTTTGGCTCCATCGTTTAACAATTTGTGTAGAGATGCAGGCATGAAATACCAATTGTATTTCTGAACTAGGAGGTTGGCCGTTTTAAGAGCATGTTCGTAGAATTTTTTGGTATCAATGGCTCTACCAGATGCTAGGACTTGTAAGACTACGTACATACTCTTCAGGATTTCTTCGTCAAAATCGGTGATTTCGAAAAAAATGTTATTGGATGATCAAAAATAATAAATGGGTATCATCAATCAGTAATCTGCAGCTGATTCTGGGTGGAAAACGCTATTCATTCCATGAATAATAGAAAAGATTAGTAATTGTTCATGAAATTGTTTATAACAATGGCAGTTATTATTATTCATCTAAATCCCCTAACGTTGCTCCAAGATCAGTCATTAAAAATTAAATAATCCAAAGAACGGAGTTTGTGTAACGAAAAATAGTCGAATAATGTAATTGTTAACTAAGAGCGTTTGAACAATTGCGAATTGTTATTATATGAGCAGATATGATAACTGAGTATCCTTTACGAGCTCTATAGAGCTAATTCCATGAAAAATGACTATTCTTTTCGTCACCAATAGTTAAAGCCAAAAATTGTTTTCTTTATTTGCTTATAATAATGATTCTTTATTTATGAATCCTAACAGGTATGACACAAAAATTATTTTTGTTGATCGAATGAGGAAATCCAGTGAGAATCAAGTGACCATACACCGTCAAATCATATGAAACCATTTTCATCCACTTATTTGTTTATAACAAATTAAATACATTTTTAATTCATCCTACGGTACTGGAAAATTGTGCTAGATATTTCCTCTACTCCTTCTAGGTATTTGGGAATGAATTTGAGTATTCTCTTGTAAATGGTAATCTTCAAAAGTCAAAAAAATTTGTTTTCATTTTTGTCAATAAATAACGAAAATAGAGCCTCAATTTGAATATAAGCTCTGATGATATCATGCGAATTTTCATCAGTTTTAATTTTTAAAACACCATTAAAATGGGATGAAAATTGTAGTCGGAAAGTCGATTTGTCCAGTCATGATTTTCGTCCCACTGTGCGGCGCCCTCGTTCCGACCACAATGGTCTAGAATATGAATATATTGTTCATAATCGCCCGCATTTCGTATTTCTTAACCGATTTTGAAGTTTTTATTTTAGAAATGCTCAGAATTAAACTTTCAAGAGAATCTCGGTTTGCGATGTTTAAATTTTTTTCTCAGGGCAACTATTTATAAACAAATAAAGTGGAAAAATTGGCCATTTTTAGATTTGTGAATTTTTATCACAAGAAAAAATACAGAAAGAGACCTGCCATCAGTTAAAATTATTAAAACTCAACATTTCTCTTCACAATGAGCTATGGAATATGAATAAAGTATTATTTTCAACATGGCACCACCATAAGTCTGTTTTATAGGATCCTGAGAAAACTTTAGAGCTGAAAAAATGAATTTTGCGATTTTTGGCAGCTAATTATGATTTTTTAGGTTTTTTAAGCCAATTGTTGCTAATAGATGAAATGCTTCTTCATACACATAATAATATGCTTATGAAAATTGTATTATTAAAACAATTTATAATTGTTTTTAAAATTTTCTCTTAGAATAGAGATAGAAAGTTGCGGTTTTTTCAAAACTTTTTCACTGTTTGTCCAATTTTCAATAAAACTGAAGTGATATCTAATTATTCTTTACAAAAATAATTTTTTTTAAACAATTTATTTTTATTGTTAATAATATTCAATTTGAATAATGCCAGAAAGTTGCGAGTTTTTCTGAATTTTTACATTTTTGTCCACTTTTCACTTAGTGATGTAAAAGTTAATGCAAGTTTGCAAACGTACTTACTTAAACAATTTTTTATTGTTCAAAGCTATCTATTCATATAGTAATGCTAGAAATCTGTTTTTTCTTAAATATTTAGTTTTGCTTTGACTTTCTAGGTGTAAAAAAATAATAAGAGAACCTCAAAAAGAATCATTTTTGAAGTGGTATTGTATTTTGTAAAAGTTTTCCTTAAACATCAAGGAACAACTTTGCCACTTGAATTTTTCTGTCCGCGAAACTTCCCAGCTGACTTTTGTCCGTCCAAATCTGAGGAAACGATTCCTGGCAGGAATGGTTTGCAATATTTTTTATATTGCAAATATTAAAAACAAATCTACTTTTAAAGCATAATTGGCATCGACAGGGGTTTCGCTATTTAGAAAAAGAAAAGCGAGATCATTTCGTCGAACAGAAGCCGAATTTTTGCGAGTTTAGATTAAAAAGTCCTTGATTTCAGTACAATGAAAATTTAATGGAAGAGCGCGTCCGAGCGCTAAGAGCATGATGGAATCCACACGCTCAATTATACAAATTACACCAGATTATCGGATTAATTGGGTTACAAGTATTATAGATTTACCTGCGGCATTCTTGAAAATTGAATGAGCTAAGACTATAACGATAAACTTTGGATAACACGTTCCTGAATGTCGTAATTCAAATTTATAAACACCAAAATGAAAAAATAGGGAAGAAAAAGAAGGCGATCTCTAAATCTTGTTCCTTCTTTTTCTCTTGTTTTTTTATTTCAATCACAATAAAATCACATTTATGTATAAAGCTACTAACGCTTCAGAATTCATTCAACACCCTTTTCAAGGCAATACAAATAAATAAATGTTCTAACGAGTCAAAAACAGATAATCTGTAAACTGTTACATCTGTCTGAAGTCTTGGACCAAGTCCCTCTATCTTAAAACAATTTTATTCTGTCTAAATTTGGTTCCTTTGTTATATTAGAAGCCCACTCGCACGTTTTCATTGAGTCCCTTTTTTCGCTTCGTAATCTTCCACCCCCCGAAAGTGGTAAAAGAAACCGTGGTTGTTCCTTTACGACGAGTACGAGGACTATAAAAGTAGGCAGTCAAAAGTAACAAGTCCAATGAGTAAGCAGGGAGCTCGCAATTTTTATTATCTTTTCCTTTTACGCTGCTGTCTTTGCAGAATCTTCCTTTCGATCTTAGGATTTAAACATTAAGGTTACTCTTAAAGGTACCATTCACTTTATATACACTTTGATCCATTTTTTCAAGTACCCGGAATCCTGCAATTCAATGCTTGCTGTCAAGCATGATTTAAAAAATCTGCTTTGCATTATACCTAACCGCAGGTTCAACGGTCGGAAATATTTTCTGCAATAAGATGTATGCATTACTGAATTTCGAAATTTTATTTCTGGATTGCTTTCTGTGTATGTAATCTTGTTCTTTTTTCTGTTTCAGGTGAGTTGCTTTTCTTTCGTCATTACAAATTGATTCATTATCGAGGTCCTACGTAAGTACTTGAATATGTTTCCTAATTTCTCCAACTTGTGTGTGCCCGATACTTCTCTCCTTATGCATTTTTGCACACTGTGATGGGATTAACTTAGTGGTTGTTTAAAAACGGTGTCACTTTATTTTGAACACTTTCAGTCACTCTTCTTTTTCGTCACCGATCATCACATAAGGGTGGAACCTTCCAGGGTGTTGTCACAAATACGAATACCCCCTCCCCTCCTTTTTAGTCAATAATTGTTCGTCGGTTTCTTTTAATAAACGCCTAAAATAAAACAGAAAACATATAGACATAATACTTTAACAGACTTCACAGCCCAAAATAGGAAATTGGGTGATTTTTTATAAATATTAGGGAATACATTTTTTATGTAAAATTAATGTATAGTTGCCATATTGAGCTTTATATAAAATTTTTAAGATTTCAAGTCGAAATGTATTGTATTTTTATCAAAATAGTGTAAATGTCAACCAAGAAACATTAATTTTCTACCAAAACAGATAATATTTCAACAAAATACATTAATTTTGAAGCAAGAAGTTGAACTTTTAACTGAAAGCTATCAATTTTCAAACGCCGCAAACTTCGTATAATCTTTCAGCCACAAGATTTTGGTTTTGTAAAATATATTTATGTAGCTTATAAATGTGACTTTAGTTTCAAGCCAACTTTTTCTCTAAGTCTTTTCAATTAAAAATAATAAAATTTCAACCAAAAATGGTTATGATTTTTCCATTGGGTTCTACTAAATCTTTCCCATTCAAGCCAAACAACGAGAAAAAGAGGAAAAAGAGAATATATCTCAAAAATAGAGAGAAGAAGAGGAATTCTTTGAAACATTTTAAAAGAAGCGAAAGGATAAATTCTGTATTTAAATTTTATACTTGTAAAATAAGATTAATAATTTTCATTTTTTCAAGCATTTAAAAAAACCATTATTCACATTTATATTTTCTATGTGCGATGTCATATTTTGCGCTAACTCTTCCCTCCATACGCAAAAAATTGTCATAAAACTGCCCCCCCCCTCCTCCCTGAAACTGTGACGTAATTTTTAAACCGATTTTACTTTTTATAAGTAGAACCTTAGTATTGAGTTTAACTTAAAGATATTACCAAATTTACTTACTTCGATTGTTCGGATAGCAATTTAACGGTTTTGGTATTGCGGTTCATTTGAGATAATAAGAAAAATGTGAGAAGTAAGAAGTGATGAATTGCGATCTATTACGAGATAGATCGTTTGCAAATGGATTCCTCGACTGGCATTGAATGGGTTGATCGGTGCGCAAAGTTAACCCACGAATTTCCGTACGGACAAGGGAAGAAGACGGAGGTAGCGGAAATAGACGATTAAGTAGTTCGAGTTCCCATGAACCAATCGATCATTTAGCGCTAGCTTCGCATTTCCGCATCCCTCACCGGCACAGTAGTTGCCGAAATTAAAGGAGGAAGGTGAGTCGAACTAATTTCAGCAGAGACTGCGTACAGGTGTATTAAGGTGACGTAACATAACTAAGGGCTCATTTAAGGCTTATTTAATGCCCTAATGCCAAATTTAATGCTCCACTATTTTTTAAAAAAACCGTGGGTTACGCTAGCTTAACGTTAAG
>JAAAKG020084733.1:0-40293 GCA_010014905.2 Druon quercuslanigerum | reverse complement strand
TACGTACTATTTTCTAAATAAAATTTTAAATAACTCGCGTTTGTCCCTAAAGTTGCATATCATTTCCATAAATGTATATTTTTACAATTCATAACTTCCATTGGTATTTAACAAGAAGTAGTTTTATTATCTCGTTTAGAGAAAATGCGAATTCTTTTTTAAAATTTTGTTATCAAACATTTTATTGAAACTTCCGTCATTGTTTCATAAACTGAATTTGCTCATTTTCAATGTTATTTTCATTTTATTTTATACGTTACACATAAGGTATACACATCAGCCTTATCGTATTTTAACTTCTAAATTATATATCTAACCTAAGTGACCCAGACTTTGCCAATTAAATTTTCTACCGCATCGTGTTCTGTACCTTAGTTGTGGTGCCCAATGGCTTCATTTCCTAATAATTTAGTAAAAGAGTCTCTTAAAGCATATATGATGGAGAGTCTAGTTATAATAATAGTCATACAAAACTTGGATTAATGAGGTTTTTTTTGGAATTTTAAAAAATGTGGTCTCAAAAATATTCAAAATGCGCTCACTTTTTAAATTGTTATCCACAATGACTGGCTACCGATTTTGATTTTTATTTTAGGACACTACAGGAGTGTATCAAAGGCCAATCTAATAGATTAATTTTTTCAAAAGTTATCGTGTTCACACACCGACAAACAGAGAGAGATTAAATTCGTACAAACCTGTTTTTCGGGTGCAAGGACTGTCATTTGACAAAAATTGGTAGGGACAAATTTTAAACAAATTTAATACCATCTCTGATGAGAATGTAAAAAGGAATTAATTTGTCATGCATAATGTTCTGATAGTTCTGTTTTTTTGTTTTAATCGCATAAAACAGCACTAAAAACATTAAAAATTACATTCTTTGAAGACGCACACGCGAGACTAAAAAAAATAAAAGGCAAAAGTTCTGATGCGAATGTGTCCTCGCAGCTGGCAGATTTTTTTAGACTGTTATTAACGTTTTTCACCATTAAAACAAACATTACGCATCCTATCAAAAAGTGATTTAACAAAAATTTGTAGGTCTTTTGCAAGTGTACAACTTTTTTCTACTCATATTTTTACCTATTTTTCATAGTTTAAACGAACAATTAAATTTTTAATTGGCCATTATTTCGATTTTTCGATTTTTTTTTCAATAAAATTCAAAAGGATGTTATTTTAATCTTATATGGCATTCAAAAAGAAAATTTTTTTTTATTTTTCTCATATCGTGCGTTATTTGGCTTAAAATTTTCATTTTAATGTGTTTTTTGGAATTTTGTAAATGCTATAACTCTGGTAAATTTTAGGTTTTCAAAAAAACTTATTAAAATAAATTGTTCGTCCCTTTGAATACTCTAAAGATCCGTACAGAAAAATTTTGAATTTTGAAAAAATGGTCTCAAGTATATTCAAAATGTGCAAAATGTTCACGAAAGGCCAATCTGTCAATTCTATCGAAATTTATCGTGCTAGCAAACGGAATAAAAAAAACCATCCACGAACAGACAGACAAGCTGACAGACGGGAATATTCGTAAAAACCTGTTCTTCGGATTCAGGGGGTCCCAAAACGTAAACATTTGAAAAAAACTGGGGCGGTCAAATTTTATACAAATCTGATACTTTCTCTGATGAGAATGTAAAAATGCACAAAAGTTGTTGACCCAAAAACGATTGACTTTGTTATGCATAATTATATTTTTAATTGTAATAATATAAATTTTTTAAATAATACATATTTAAATGTAGCTAAGAATAAAAATTAATGCAAAATAAGAAACAAATAATAGAGAAGTCATGATAAATCTAATTTGTACTTTATTTTGCAATATCTTGATATACAATCCCAGAAAGGGGTACAAAAATAAATTAAAATAATATAAAACTGTTAAACATAATTTAGAAACTGTGACGTTTTGGAAAAAATCGACATACATGATTAGATTGTGTTCGCTAAAGCCGAAAGAGCTTTGACAAAAGAGAGTTCACAATAACCAAAATACGGTTGTCGATGATTTGACCCTAATTCAAGAGGTCTGTCCACAAATGAAGGGGAATGCAAAAACTGAACGCTCCATTGTGAATTTTAATGGTTAATCTCATTCTGTTACATAATAAATTCATTATCTAACTAACAAGTTACAAGTTGTTACACGTTACAAGACTAACAAGTGGTTACGATATGTCTCCAAAATCGAACAATCATTGAATTAAATCCGGCTTATTCTATGTGAATGCGATTTTAAAAATCGTTTTTTTTTGTAGTAAAACTTTTTTCATTAACATAATTTAAAGTTAATGCGAAAAAATAAAAGATTCCTGGCTTCGGGGTGAATCAATTGACTTATAATCTTGATAAATTTTATTGAACAGTAAGAAAGTTATGGTACTATATTACATTTGAAAAAACGGTTATTTATAGACAAATTTTTTCATTACATTATGCAATATTGATGCAATAACGGAAAAGATTATTTGATTCGATGTAAATCGCTTGACATATAATAATAATAAACTTTATTGAAGAGTGAGGAAGTTATGCTTATTCGTAATATTTGAAACATCTGTTTTAAAGAGAAAAAATTTTTCCATCGACATTAGTCAAATTTTATTTATGAATAGAAAAGAGTTTTTGATTATAAATTTTCAAATAAACTGATTCTGGCAGAGAATAATAGAAAATGTAATAGTGCTATTTGTTTTTAAATTTTATCATTAGTTTATTAAATTGAAAACTTAATCTAAGCTTAAATTAACTTAGAATAAAGCTGGAAAAGGGATAGAGGGTGACAGAACTTTATTTTCCCCTTTTCCAGTATTATTTTGTAATTTTCTATTGTTTTAAATTTTTATTCTGAAATCGATTAAATTGCAAACTTGAAATTATCTATTATTTAAAAAATCATAAATTCTTTCTCTAGGTGGAAGCAAATACATTTGTTAACAGGAAGCAAATTGCTCGTGTAATGAGCAGCATACAAATATTAATACAAATTTTTTAATTTTTATTTGCAAAAATAGTTCTAAATATAATTTTCTTCAATATTCTTTAAAAAATTTCAAAATAATAATTTTAATTATGTTTCTCATCGGAGATGTTTTTGGTGATACATATAAATTATGCAGAATAATCTTAACAAATTGGACATTTTTAATTTCTATATAATTTTTATATTTCAAAATTTTAATTTAAATTAAAATATATTATTTGTTATACACTTACTCAATTGCTGAATTGCGGTAAATTTATACACGCACTTTTTATATAAAAGATTCGCTTATTGCAATTGCAGTTTTAGCTTTTAAAAATTAAGCTTTTAGAAATTCAAATACCGAAAATTCAATTTTCAATTTTCTTTAATTTTTAACAGTTTAACATACAACTGTTGAAAATTCAAGTGATAAAAATTAGAGATAAAGCAAAATTTGTAATAAAAACAAGTCTTAAAAATGATATGTTGCATATTCTCACATGATAATTAATCAAATAAATACTTTAATCTATATGAAACTTGAAGTTTACGAAACAGAAGATAACGTTCATATGATATATGTTCTATGTAATCTAAGAAAGCACTAAAATATTCCTCAGTTGTGTTTTTAATAAAATTGATCAGTATTGGATTAATCAGCTTTTCCTCTAATTATAAAACATGAGGCTTGTTTCTATTCTCGTCTTATCTCTGGCGGTTATTTAACAGATGAATTATTTAGGATTCCCGTTTAATTGTTTATTTTCTCCGGTTAATTTGATAAAGACAAAAGTTTTCAATCAAATCGAACGATTTTAAAAGGATTCAAGAGGTTTCTAATTTTTTTTCAAGATTTTAAAGAATTTTACAGAATTAGCATTGTTTTCCAAATTTCCCTTCTATATCAAAAATTCTGTGTTTTTTAATTAAAATCATAATTTTCCATGTATATTCCGTGTTCTAACGTCTAAATTATAATTCTTAGTAAAATTTCGTATTCAGGGTCACGATGGCATTTCTTTCCAAAACTATCCTGTGGTCGAAAAATAAAGCTAATCCTAAAAGCATTTTGAATTAATGTTATTTCTTCAAAATGTAAGAAACAGATGTAAAAATTTCAGGAAAGAATTTTAAAAGGGGATAAAATTATTCAAGACAATAAAATGATAAAAAAATTATCTACTTTAACTATTTTTCTCTTTTTAAGTTAGTTTTTTTTGCTTTAAAGCATCCTTCCTCACATGTAAAAACATCCCTTACTTTATAATTTTTCTTACTTACTTTTTATTTTTTCCTTCTTTAAAATTGGAAAATTAGAATTAGAAAATTCCCTTGTTTTGCAAAAGAAAATTCATAACTTCTTAAGTTTTATACTTCAAATCTACACAACTTGTGAATGACTTGACACACTTTCTCATTAAAAAATTCTGTATAGGGTTTTATATTTAATTAATTTCTGTTTACGTCACAACTAATTAAAAATATAAATATTAATAATCAATATATCTGTCCTTAAGAATCATTAGATGCTATTTAAAGTCACCTTTCTTTGGTCACTTCTCTTGGAAACTTCAAATTAACCGTTATTCTGGACTTTTTCAAAATCTTAAATTTTTCTGTCCACCTTTCTCTTTTGAGTAAAAAAAAAATTTAATCACTCTTAGTAGCTATAGAAAATGCAATTTTTCACAAAAATTTTTGGGATATGTAGGGAATTTTCTAAATAAAACCTTTTATATAGTTAATAGAGGTGACTTTAGGCTGCAAAAAAGGGTTCTGTAGTCTAATTAATATTGCACTTTCAATTTTTATATTTTTTGCAATTTACTCAGAACAATTAATGATTTTGGTAGGTTGAAAATAAATCATATTATTTTAAGTTCTATATGCTTATATCCGAATCAATGTGTCCTCATCTTATACTATGCGATCTTATCCAACTAGTTCCTCTCTTTTTCTAACCGATCCTATATGATCCTATTCACTCCTCTTCGATTAAATCCGGTGCTTTTCTATCTATCAGATTCTTATGTACCTGTTCCTAGTTCCCCGATTTTATATCTGATCATATCCTATACACATATACTCGATCCTATTATAACCTATCTGATTCTATCATATCCTGTCATATCTGGATCTATCCAACACGATCATTTCGGCGTCTTCGATTCAATCCAATCATGTCATATTTGATCTGATTTAATACGATAATATTCAATTATATCTCTTCATAACTGATATTATTCAATTATATATCATCTTATTACATTCCATCCGTTCCAATCCTGTCTGAATCGGATTTAACTGGTCCTAACCGGTCCTATATTACCATAACCGGTACTATCCGATTGTATTTAAATTAAATCTTAATTCATGCTATCTGATTACGCTTTTCCGATCCGACCGACAAATACCCGATCAAAACTATTAGGGCTGCTTGATCATGACGCCGTACAAACTAAAAAAAGTTGACTTCATTAAACGTTTCCAGACAGTTTTCTCATTTTCGTTAGATGGTTATTTGTTTAATATTTGCACCGGAATCGCGAAATCGATGTTTAAAAATTTGTTATAATTCTCTGTCGTTTGTGACAGAGTTGAGTTCACAGGCATCAAACTAGGAGGCTAGTACCGGACACACCGGCTTATACTCCAAGTCTAATCAGGGTTAGTAGTCTTGGGATTTTCGGGTTTTTGGGTTTGGGTTTCGAGTGTTCAGGGTATCTGGGGTTGGAGTGTGCGAGTTTGGGTTTCATGGCCTTGCAGTTGGTAAGTTTAGATTGGTCGATTTGGGGTGTAAGGTTTTGAGGTATGCGAGTTTGGGGTTTGTTTAGGGCTTGAGGTTGGTGAGGTTAGTGTATAAGGGTTCGACGTGTGTATAAATTACGAGTATGTGGCTTTAAAGTAGTAGGGTTTGGGATTTTTAGGTTTGACGTAGGTGGATTTGGCATTTGTGGGTTCGGGATGTGTGGTTTTTATGAGCTTGTGATTTCTGAGCTTGGGGTTTATAGGCTTGGGATTGGTGGCCTCGCAAAATATATGCCTGTTTTTATTTAATTTACTGTAAATCTTAATGTGCTGGCACAATTCTTCGACCAGATTTGAGTACAGCGACCCAAAAAACATACCTATATAATACTTTTGCAGGTCCAGTAAACGCTCAACACAATTTTGTGGTCCTGTGTAATTAAATTCTGGTTAAATTTACAATAAAATTGTTTCTAAAAACAAACATTTCTAAGCAATTAGAAAGACTTCTCGACAGTGTACATAAATTGAAAAAAGATCCAGCTCTTTTATTGTAAATCTTTTATCGTTCTACGTCAACAAATTTTAATTTTCTCTCAAGTTGCTTTATTTATTATTTTTAATACTCGAACATTTCATATTTTGATTTTTATTACTTGCGATTGCATTTCCATTTTAAATTATTTTTAAACAAGAAAAGTTAAACATTGAAAAAATTAAGTATAGCGAATAAATCCTATTATTCAGCATCGTTTATAACTGAAGACTTTGATATTAAAATATAGTTAAATTTGGAACTCAGTTACTTTAAAATTGTTTAATGCACATTAATTGAGTATTTTTTATCAAACTACAAAGCTGCTTTGAAAATCAAATAATAATTTTAAATTAAATTCAAATACTTAAAACCGATTTCTAGTTGATTCCAGTGTAATTGTAATAAATTTCAATTTTATTGTAATGATTTAAATTCAATTATTGCATTCTGACAAAATTGTAGTTGATTATAAATGAATTAAAGTTCATGTATATAGAAATCTCGTAATTAAAATAGAATATAATCAATTGAAGTAAATGAAAATTAAATTTTAGTCGATTCAAAATTAAAATCCAGCAACTTAATGAAAATGCTTGTTAATTCAAGTGTTATTAAATTTATTTAAATTTAATTCTAGCAAATCAACCTGAATTTGAGATAATATAAATTTGATAATTATTTTTTGTTTAACTTTTTCTCAGGTAAAATCAGTTTTTCGTCATCAGCGACGGGCTAATTCAAGTGCCTGATGTTATAAAGCTATTATACGTGATTTTAACATGATCTTTAAAATCTTGGTCGACGATGTTGTAGAAAAAAAATTAGGAGCATGATGTACTTTTTGGATTACATCATTTGAAGCTGTTATACTTATAAAGCGGCCGTTAGAGTTGAAGGTGACATCAGTTACTTCTGGATGCATTCTTAGAGCTACCATTTACAATTTCACAGGTTTTTTGTCGATTGCTTCCCCATGACCGAGAGAGTTTTTTTTACAATAAAACAGGGCTGCAAGAAAACCATCTTCTGAGCTGCTTATAATACCCTACTTACTCCTAAATGGTCAAGATGTTCAGTGTATTTCACGTGCACATTGCCTATAGCCAAAATCACAATTGGATGGATAGATAAATGCTTCACGTTCCTTCATATTTGTTTCCTTTATGCCTTAGCTCACTATACTTATGGATTTTTGTTGTATAGGATGATCTTCTGTATAGATCTCATTGTCGTCGCAATAAAAATAAACCTTATCTGCAGTTATTGCTTTCTTCAGTTTGGGCTACGCAGTGTACTAATTTCATATGATTATTTTTCCCCAAATACCCGACCAGTAGTTAGTCATGTCTTTTGATTCAGAGATTTCATGATGATCGTGTTAATGTCTCGATCTAATGATGGTGCATGATTTTAGTAACACGGTTTATTAGGTTTTTGGTTCTGTTTCCTTCTGTACAGTCGGTTAATCGACCCAATTTGTACCTCACTTTGCTTACATCCATATCCAACCTGATCTTCCATTGTGGATCTCCATTCCTTGCTGGGACAAGGAATGCTTTTGTAGGCCTAGTTCTTTAAACCAACGCAATGTCTAGCAGTTGCCACAAGGTAGAACGTTGCTGCTGAGGTGTTCCGTTATTGCACGCAGATGAGTTGTGATGTTAATTTTGGGCAGAGAATGCCTTTGTGTTATCTGAAATCGAGTAAAGCATGACCAAAAGTCCTTTAAGGTGCTGTAGTTTTTTTTTATTTCGCTCTTCACATCATCGTTATTAATATACGGATGTAGTATTAGTGGCTTCGGTTATTTAGGTTTATTATCCCGGCCACCTATACCTTCAGCTTCAATGAGGCCTTCGTTGTCCATATCTTCAAAGGAACGTTCATCAATAGGAAGCTGCTCTGCCACTTTCATATTGATAGCAGCTATTTTGATAGCCGAAAGAAATCTGTTTACAGATATTGAGCGTTTTTGATCTGATAGACCCTGTTCATTTACTCTTGTGACTAGCTCTGGGTACTTAAGTAAGAAGTGTAGATGGTGTTATCTTATCATACTTTGCCAAGTTTGCTCTGTCAAAAAATAAAGGCGCATAACATCTTCGTTCATATTGTATGTCAATTTTAATCGCCTTTTTTTGCTGAACCTCTGCTTCTGCCTCCGGTTGTATAAGGCCATTTACGTCTCGACGATGTGGTGGTGTTAAACCATCGAAAGTTTGAGGAGGAACATCAATTGACACTGATTGATCGTGTGACGCCACTTTCTCTAACTGATATTCATTGTCCTAGTTCCTCTACTCAAAATCAACCTGTTTTTTAATCTACATTGCTCAGTTTTCTGAGAAGTGTAGATTAGTGCTGATGTCCTTTACCTTGGCAATAAGATTTCTTCGTGGAACTTTCTGTATATTAGGATACTTTGCAGCGAATTGTATCCTTTTCCATTTTCGTTTCTAACTTCGCACTTTCGTGACAAAGACGCAGCAATTCCTCTTTCATTGTGGTATCTTAATTGATGCTCTTCCACGGTATTTCTGTCGAGATGGTTGGCTGCAAATAGCAAAAGCTAGCTAAAGAATCCTCAGCAGGTACAGGTAATGTTTTACTGTTTACCGTTTCTCACAGAAATAATCACGCCCCGACGATCTTCAGGAAGCAACAAGCATTTCAAAATCTTTAAAATACTCTCCATTATTATTTATAGGTTTTAGTGTTATTCTTATTTCCAGTAGCCAGTAAAGATATCAAATAAAAAGAAAAATGCATTTTGAAGAAGTTCATTATATGACTCTCATCATGCTTTGCTTAGAACAAATTTAATTTTTGAAAATTTTAAGGCATATCTTCCTGACTTTTACTTTATCGAATGTGAGATCCATTTCCGATTCAACATCTCACAATTTGAGTAAATCGCATATAGAAAACATTAAAGATGCAGAAACCATAGTCAGCGAATTTCGAAAGTACAATAATGCTATTAAATTATTCGTAATTTCCTCCAAAAATCTACAAAATTTTGTAAGAAAAAAAACTAGGAATAGAAGTAAAGCATCAGCTATTGTGGCAATTCAGAAGGTTAATATACAGAAACTTGAAAAGGCATAAGATGATTGAAAAATTCTTCTATGACACAAACAGCCTAGCAAGACTTAAAATATTACTGTAGAAGTATAAGTCAAAATTTTCGTTAATTAAAGGTATTTTATGAAAATATTAAATTTTGATTTTCATTGAAAACAAAGTAGAGTTTTAAAATTTTCAGAAAAATCGCCGCTATCATGTCCAATTTTAGAATTGTTTAAATTGTGGTGTAAATTTCGAAAGGGAATGGAAAGAAATACCAGAATCAAAAATAAAAAGTGCGATACAGTGAAACTTCGATAATACGAAGTGCTTTAGCACCAGAAAAAATTTCAAATTATCGTAAATTCTTATTGTCGAAAGTAAGAATATACACGCACATAACGCGTTTAAATACGTTTATAATACGTTTTATAGCACAAAATATTAATTATTTTTGAATGTGAAATTATTTTAATAAGGGCTGTATGCAACTTTTTTCGCGTATATAATAAATGCAAAAAGACCAAGTTTAACTAAACTATTATTATTATTATAAACTATTATTTTACTTTAATAAAGTAAAATAATCAGAAAAACAGAAAAATATGGATATCTATTATTAAATTGATGCTTGCTATAAAGAAATATTAAAAGAAAGAGATTTGATTTTGCGTAAAATAAATTTTTTGGTCCCAAAAAGGGCCATTTGGCCCATTGCTAAACCAAATACAACATCTCTGAATTTCGTTAGTGGTGTTACACCTTGAACCTCTGCATCATTCTCGTCATCAGATGTTCTTAAAACTCCTGTTCTCACACACAATCCAGTATATCACTGACTGTAGGTTCTGTAGCAGTTATTAAATTCGTGCCCACGTCAAAAAAATCTTTAAAGTTTATATCTGTGAATCCTAATCTCCTTTGTAGATCAGTCCACTCTTCATAAATACCATCCGCAGAATGTTCGCCTTCTTTTACCATTGCAGCATTTTCAACTCCAGCTTTCATGAAACCACCCTGCCGATAGCAATTCGCAATTTTTCCACTAGTGACATCAGTGCAAGGTTTGTTTAAATCGAAAATGTCATCCAATAAACTCAAATTAGGTGCCTTTTCTTTCTCATCTGAAGCCTGGATCAATCTTTTTATGAGTCTCTTTGGCTAATTGACTTTAAGGTTCTTGATCATTCCTTGGTCCATTGGTTGCAATTTTAAAGTCAAATTCTGCGGTAAGTAAACGACTTTTACGGCGTTTAGTGTTTTTAGCAAACCTTTTGGAGGAGCCCGACAATTATTCACAAATAAAATAACTGTTCGATTTTCTCTTTTAAATTTAAGATCAATTTTATGAAGCCAGTCTTCAAATATTGAACTGGTCATACAATATTTTTGATTATTCTTGTAAAGTACTGGTAACACGATCCTTACTCTTCTTCCTACCATAACAAGTGTCTTCTTTGAATTTCAAAGTTCTATCTGGTAAACATTTGAAAAAACGACCAGTTACATCTGCATTGAAGATATCTTCTATTGTGTCCATAGCCAGCAAAACAAGAAAAATGTATGTGAGGAACTTTTCGCAGTCTTCCTTTGAAACGGAAGCACTCTCGCAACTTATTTTTCCTATATGCGATTCCATTTCTATTTTTGAACTTATCCAGTCACCTAGAGCCAGCTTTAAAATGATTGTAGTCTCTTTGAGTTGCAAAAAATTCAGTTTTTCTTGATAAGGCCAGATAACGAAATATTCTGGTTTCGAGTGGATTTCATTCATTCCACCATCGATGTTTCCAATAATGGAAAGCGAGATGTCTTCATGCACTTCCAGTCCGGTTGGAAACAAGAATTTTCAGCAGCAGACAAGATCTTCTATTTGTTCCTAAAAATGTTAGAGAGTTGGCAGGTATTCCGATATCAGCAACAGTGTCCTTCTTCCTTTTAACTCCTTTCTCGACACATTGAATGAGTTTTACTTTCTCACTTAGAGATTGTGTTTTATACGTCATATTCTTTATTGTTTCGAAAGTGTTAAGAGCTTAGTCCAATTAAGGACAAATCTGCATGAAAACACAGCCTTTTTTTATATTAGCAGAATCACCTTTGCATTAAACGTCAGTATGTCAGTTACTCAGTGCCATACTTCGAGTTACAGAGGTCATGATCACGGCGGAACATACATTATTCTTCGATTTATTGAGAAACGCGAATTACTGAAAAATATCAACATGGGAAAAGTCGATTTTCAGCCGGGGTCGAAAAAAATTTGAAATTATCGAAAATTCGTATTATAAAGGTTCGCATTATCGAAGTCTCACTGTATCTATATCAGTTTATAAACTACATCACTTCTGAAAAAATCAAGAATTTTTTTCAGAAATTAGGTTACGATTTTTAAAAGTTCAAATACTCATAACTTTGCCAGAAAAGTTCGCTATCGAATCGGTGAAATATGTGTCTAAATTTCATCCGCAGCCGATTTTGTGACTTAAAAGTGTTCAGACTGTATGATTTGAAATAATTTGGGCCTAGTTAACAAAAATACTAACCGGCATGTCTAGCTTATTTTTTTAATTTCTTATACTATAGGCTCTGGATTGCTTCTACGAGTAAAGTAAATTTAAATTGAAACATATTTTTTTTACCGTTCTGCTACATTTTATTTAATACTCAAGCGATATAAGTTCTCATATAACCCAAACGGATATTTTTCATCCTCGAAATAAAATGTACAGTTCGCCAAGTGATGTTATATAATTAATTCGTAGATTAAAGAGCATAATTGAAAATAAGAGTTTACTTGAAATTATATTATCCTGCGACTGAATCATTTTTCTGATTCCTAAGCTGAATATCGTGAAAAAATCTATATTAATGTATTCTAATTTAAAAAAAAATTATAACCAAAGTTATTAAAACAGCAAGTATTACATAAATCGTGACATCAATTTAACGAGCTTATAGAGTAAATTGTTTTTGTACGAAATCACTGAAGTGAAATACAAATATCCAATAAAGATAAACTTGACGTCTACATTCGAAAAGATAAGCACTTTGGAATCAATTTTTCATGTAAATTATTGAAGCAACAGAATATTCATTCGTTAATGTATTATTTCTTTTTTTATAACATTAATCAGTTATACATCTTATTCGAAAAAATGAGGATTCTTTCTACTCTCGTACTATCCTTGGCTGTTATCTTCAACTCTATTGGTGAATTTAAAAATATATCTACAATTTTTAGAAATATTTAAGCATTTTTAGGATTATTCGATTCTTTGAAACATTTTCAGAGTTGCAGCCTGAGCAAGTTGAAAATATTTTTAAAAATTCTCCCGCCCCGCGGGTAAATTCTTTTCGCGTGCTATGCGCGCGGCTCGCTTTCCTCGCAAATTTAAGCAACAGTAATGTGTTGATAGTGAATCCTATTTGGTTAAAGCTCCTTCAAGTTTAACGAACACATTCTCATCACGCATCTCGTGATTTGCACACGAATTTTTCCCTCAAATTGTATATTATTTCCATTAATGTTTATTGCTACAAGCAGGAAGTTTTTTTCGAGAAAATATTCGAAACGTAAAATTAATTCATAAATGTCAATATAGCAATATTTGTCCAGTGCAAAATGCTATTTGTCAGTCACTTTCCTTTCTTTTTTCGATTGACAGCCTTTCAGTGTCCAGCAATACAATGAACTGTCTGAAATTTGAGATGAGACTACCCGATCTGACGCACTAATTTCAAATTTTGTTTATTTTATTTCGTGACACTGAAAGATCTCTAATCGCTAAAAGAATGCAACATGACTGAGCAAATAATTCTGCACTTAAAAATATTACTATTCAGACCTTGGTAACTTGCCGTTGAGTTTATAAAATTTTCTCCAAAAAGTCGTGTGCAGTTGCAGTGAAGAGTCATATAGATAACAAAGATCATGTGACCTTCCTGATGGCTCCCATTTCCATCTATAGTAGCATGATACATTTTAAAAGTCAGACCTTTAAAAGACGACATCTGTGCTAACCTTACTGGCACTTGCACCTAACCGTCCATGAGCTTTAGGTCATGCTGCAATACTCAATATGCCGCCAAATATTTAAGTCGATTTTTGATTCTATTATATTAATTTCAGTTGAAAAATTATACTATTTTAAAAAAATAAAAAATCAGACATGCTGTTCGATCGCCTGCTATCGGAATGCGATTTTTACAACTGCGCAGATGCCGAAAAGCATTATTATTGATGGTACATCTTTATTGATTTAAAATAGACTCGCGCTTTTCGGCACATGCGCAGTTCACGATTATCGCAAAAACTGCGCATCCTATCCAAAAGTGATTTACAACAAATTTTTAGATCTTTTTAAAATGCTTAATTTTTGTCCATACATCATTTCACCTATTTTGCACAGTTTAACAGTACATTTAATTTGTAATTTTCCATAACTTTTAATGCTGTCAATATTTAAATTTTTAATTTTTTAAGAAAATTCGAAAAGTCGTTAAGACGATGTTATAGAGGAAGAAAAATCATCAGGAGAAATTGTTTGTCTTTTTGAGTGCTATAAATAATTTTAAATCGAATTTTTTAATCTTGAAAAAAGTAATCTCACCAATTTTTAAAATCTGCTCACTTTTTGAAATCTTATCTGAAATGGCTGGCTAACAAAATTGACCTTTATTTTACGACACTAAAAGAGTATACTACATACCAATCCAATCTGTCAATTCTTCGCAAGTTGTCGTGCTCACAAACTTAAAATCTACAGACACACAGCCACGCAGGCACACAGCCATACCGACACGCGAACAGATAGACAGACACATTCGTAAAAACCTGTTTTTCAGATTCAAGGGGTCTCAAAACGTAGAAATTTAACAAAAACTAGTTGTTCTAATGTTACACAAATCTAATACCTTCTCTGGATGAGAATGTAAAAATCAAATGACTTTAAAAGGTTATTTAGAGATTTCTTAATATTTTCAGACATTTCAGACACTTCTGCATAAATAAAATTATTTTTATAAATTCTGGCTCTATGTCGAAAATTCTCTGTTTCCAGTAAAATAATAATTTTTGACAAAAATAACATGTCCTAAAGTATAAATTGTAATCCTTTTGGGATTCCCTATTTAAAGTTATAATTAAATTTGTTTCTACAAATTCCCTGTTGCCAAAAAATCAAGCTAATCTTAAAAGCATTTGGAAAATCTAATGATCAAAAGTTTAAGAAAAACGAACTTTTAATAAATAAAAATTTCATTTCAGGAACATATTTTTTTAAATAAAGCCGATTAATCATTCTAATTTATGAGTTAAAATGAGAAATTCGCCGGAATAATTTATGAAGCTTCTACTGCTATCATAAAAATTGTGATATCAGTTTAACGAATTTTGTAAATATATTTTTTTCTTCGAAACTGACTAATGAAATAGAAATATCTGATCAGACAGACTTCAAAGTCTGCAACGTGAAGATATCTTGAAACTCGAGAGACCTATACATACCTGAGCGTACCTCAATGTCGTACTTAGGATGTAACATCAATGAGGGAGTCTCTTCTGAATAGATACAGCACCTTCTTTGACAGATTTGATCTTCCAATATGTTTAATGGACGAAGAACGAGCTTAGGGTCCTTGATATCTTCACATTAGATCATGCATATGTAGAAGAGCTTTTATATCAAATTTTCTGTTCCGTGATTATACATGTCATGCCATGAAAGCCAGAGCGGATTTCTAAATCTCTAGTGTCTTTATAATCGAACTACCCTGAGTACAACTGACGTCATTGCAAATGGCAGAGATCTTCTAAAAATTCTACTAACAGCTGCTCTACAAGAAAATGCACAGACACAAGTACGAGAATGCAGAACATCAGTCCTTATCGAAAGAGACAACTTCGGCTTTTGTCAGATATTCAAGGATTATTTCAGGTACAAAACATTTCATTTTCGCATGCCTGGACGGTATAATTTTCACCTTATTATACCGTAGCCAAATTTTATGTCAAGAAGTTTCCGCGGAAACGACGTATATCTACATCTTTGTCACTCTTAATGTGTTCGTGGCAACCGGGTCCTGCAGAAAGCTCCGATGGAGATGAAATCAATTGTCCGAAGCGAACAGAACAAAATTGTCATGAACTACGATTTTCGGACAGCAGTCTCCATAGCGCACATGATACTTGATATCGTTTTCCATGCCTTTGAGAAACTAAGTATATTCGTGATCAAATCATTGGCTCCAGCCGATTACAGCTATACTCCAGAGGAAAAAGAAAATGTGGAGAGGTATTAATACCTTAAGAGAAAGCTACGGCGATTTTGCCCAAAATATTCGGTTAAGGTTATTATCCTTGTGTTTGTTTCTCTCGAAGATACAAAATTGTCACTGTTTTCGCTGGCCTACCCTCGTAAATTCATTGTGTCTGGTTTGATTCAATCCGCGCGTATCCTATTCTGTTGCAGTCATATTTCATACTATTCAATTCTATCTAATTTCATCCAATCCTATTATATCACGTGTCCTTCAATCAAATCCTATAATATTCTGCATAATTCTATCATGCTTCATCCAAGTTATTCTATCCGTTCCTATATGATCGTATCGGGTCCTACTTGATCATATTTAATTATATCTGAGTCAATAAGGTTTATCTTATACATTACTATCTGACCATATCAGGTCATATTCGATCATTTAATGTTGAATCTAATGATGTCATAGACTATCCGAGTTTGTCCTACACTATTTAGAGCAAAAAAGTCCGACTGCAGGACTTGTGCTCAATGGGAAGTACAAGGGTTTCAGCACGTGGCTACGTAACTATAAAAACTGATAAATTTATGCAGATCATACGTTTTTGCACAGTTAAACCTGCGTTTGTTTTTTGTGAAACCTAAACAGTTTATATAACTCTGATTTGCGCAGTTCAAAAACTTGCGGGCCGTGATCGCTTTCTGCATGACAGGGGTTTCGCGACGACATATACTAGGTTAGGTGCACATTTCAGCCGATAGGAAGTTTATTAGATGGTACTGCAACACTGCACACCATTTTTTGGAGAAAATCTGCTAAGCGTAAAGCTTAGTTATAAAGGTCTGAATATTTTATTTTATTGCATGACGCAGTATAGTCATCAATTGACAAAAAAATTGACATTGACTGAGAATAGATTCTGCGTTCAAAAAATATTACTATTCTTATATTTATGACTTACTTTTATCTTTAGAATATTTTCTAGAAAAGCTTGTTCGAATTCTCATGAAGTCATGCTACACTACTCAATTCAAATCAACGCGGGCTTCCCGCTCTTCAGATCTATTTTTAATTGGACGCGAGGGAGAGCGTACAGGGAACGGGGTGAAAGATGCCGGAACTGCGCAAATGGAAATAACCATGTCCGGTGCAGGTGAAACAGGGGGACGGGAAATAGGTACGGTGACAACTAGAAGAGACTTGACTGAATTGCCGGTTGGGCTTGCATTTAGAGGACATTTTATTTTTGGGCATTCGCATCAGAATCGCAAAAACGATTTGGAAAATAAGTAAATAAGGTCCACATTAACCATGATACAATTGTTGTAAATCGCTATTCCTTGTTGCAGAGTGGAGTTCACAGTCTTCAAATCATAAGTCTGGGGTTTCTAGCTCCAGAATTTCTACTTCTTATAACATTCATCATTCAGCTAAAGGGCCTTGTCCAGTTGGCAGACATCATGCTCCGAGTTCTTCGAAAAGTTGTTCGTCTCCTCTTGAGACTCCTGCTCGTGTCAGGTCAAGGTCACCTCGTACAAGAGACTCTTCTGTATCCATAATGGGATATAAATATGAAGACATTAAATTTATTCGGCTTATTCCAAAATCGAATCCGTTTCAGCGATTTGAAATTCGAAAATATACTTTTCCCCGCAATAAACTAATTCACTTGAGAGGAGAAAAAGGAGTCCTTCTGCCTATTCCAACCGAAGAACAAAGTGTATTATCAACGATCAATGGTGACATCTTTGCAATAGTGGAAGGTACCAACAAACTTCGTGGACTGTTTACAAAAAAAACTTACTTTCTTAAACGTGCAAAAGTAAACATGAACAGCGGCGCGGTTGCTGTAATGAATATAGAAGAAACCCAGGAAACTCCATTAGGCCACTATAACCCAATGTCTAAGAATTTTCAAATAATAAGGGTGAACGATTCCCCTCCACGTCTGATTAGATTTCCAATACTGAACAGATCTGAAAGTTAGATGTTGAGGTATTTCATAATTTCTTATGCTAAAATCCCTGGAATACTAAAAGGAATTTACGACGTAGACCAATCAAAATCTTAAAAAAATTATCAAACTCTGCATAAATTTTTATAAATCATACGTAGTGCCCAAAAATAGACTTTTTATGTTAATACGCTATTGCTTTTTTTGATAAAGTAAGATTACTTTTAAGATATATGTTCTGCAGTTTATAAGCACGAATCAGAGATTTAAAGTATCGAACAGAAAAAATTATTTTCCTTAATCATTTTCACCTGAAATGACTTTCAAATGGTTCAAAGGTGTGTAAAGCTTAACTTTGATGATTGCGAAAACCAAAAGGAAAGATACAGTTGCTCCTGAATCGAAAATTGTCAAAAACAAAAGATTGTTTTTATATGATACTAATATAAATTTCATTTATATTTATTGAGTTTTAAAATATTTAATCTCGTTATATGGGTTGCAGTGTGCGGTTTTTTGCAAAATTTAATTCATGTATACATAATATTAGACAAAATAAAATGAAGTTTTAATCGCAATTATGTACATTTGCTCCAGGAAAGACCTCATTATGCTAGCTGTTTATGATATCTACAATTTTTGTTTGAACTATTCTGAATAGGACAAGGTTTTGAGGTTTTATGTATCGAAAATTTTAATTTTAAGCCAAATGGCAACAGATAAGTAAAACTTCTAAAAGAATAATAGATAAGACTTGATATTTTGGTTTTATTTTTCAAAAATACTATAAAAAATCGAAACTTCAAATTTTTCCCTATGCGACATAAGATGCGGAAAAAAAGAAAAAAGGAGTTGCAGCTTTTCAAAATTCTTCCAAAATTTATTTGAACCATTTTTTTATTGGATTTGTTATTTTGGTTTTATTGATCAAAAATGTTATATGTTAAATATTGGGAAAAGTTTTTGGATGAATTTTAGCGTTTAAAGTTACTACATAATTTCTCTAAACCACTTTTTGGAAGAACTCCTCGCTTTTATTTTATTTTTTGAAATAGGTATAAGAGATAAGTTAAATTTTCATCAAATAACGCGAAGTAGAGAAGAATCTCTAAAGAAAGGATGGTAACTTTTTATTGTAAGGTAATTCAAAAAATAAATATACATTAAAAAATGTCAGCCAAAAACCGAGAGCGTAGCGCGACTATTACAATGAGAAAATGTACCTGAAAGCCTACAGAGCTTTCAGCAACTTAATCTTTAGATATACACAATTACGTAGAAAATTCAAAATGTGAAGATGCATTCAAATACTGGGTTATAAAATAGATTTTTCCCCCTAAATTTAATTTAAGCATTCTAATTGCAAAGAATAAGTAACCGAGCGCGAGATCCTACAAGCGCGCGCCCTAGGTGCGTTCAAATGTGCGAGAAATTTAAAAATTCAATTTTTAATTCCAGTTTATAAATTATTAATCGAAAATTCTGCAGCGCATGCCAATAGACTGGAGGACTTGGACGCGATTGCCGGCGCGTAAACGGGAGAAGTGACAAGTCGAGTTGTAAGGAGTGGGGGACAGGATTCTCCGCCGAGGCTTCTTCTCCGCTCTGCTGCCTTGAACTCGAGATTTCTCCAATCACTCGCCCTGTAAAATTCCAATTTTGCCCAGTAGGATTTTATGTGGCATAGTGAATATTTTTCACACAGCTACATAATAGGGAAGCGGCGCCTATTGTGGAACATTTAAATCGTTTGCTCAATTTGAAGAATAATAGAAATGATTTGGTTGTAGCCAAGTATAGAGCATTTATTACGATATCTTACTTTAAAAATAAATATAGGTAGCACGTAATAATTACATCTTTTATATTTCGTCTTTTTTCGTCACCTTTTTTGTCATTTTTTAAATATCTTTCTACGCTACAATCTTAAAAAGTATGGCCCTGAGGTCTTCTCTATTGAAAAGGACTGGATAAATATAAACAAAGAAATAAGAGAGACTTTGGCAAGTAAATATTTTATCTTAGAATACATAAGACAAGACCTACTCCCTCAACACAAAGGTAAGCTAATTCTTCGGAGCACTTCCTGTAAGATAAAATTTAAACAAAATTAACAATCTTAATACCACCTCACTCGCTTGAAGAAGTTTTGGAATAAAAAAATAACTTTTTATAGAGATTTACACAACAGTAACAAAAGTCTAAACACCAGATTGAATAGAAACATCAAAACATTATAAATGGAGCATCATACTCATACAACTCTAAATAAGCATATAGCTGATTTATAAGTGGACAGCAACAACGATCCATGGTTTAAAAGTAACTCAAACTCAAAAATGTCATACCAGGGAACATACATTTTGAGCTTAGGTGAAAACTTTAGTACAAAATTTATTTATCTCTGATTGCATTAGAACTCGTTTTGAAAGGTATAGAAGCTATATCGAATCATATGAAGAACAATAAAAAAATTCCTTTCGAAAAGTTAAAGAAGGCATTTTTTTCTTACGAATAACAGATTTTTTTAATTTGATAATAACATTTACCAGCAAACACGAGGTATGCGTATGAGTTAACAGGTAATAAATGGAATGAATTTTGAAATTGCAATGTATGCACACTATGTTAATGACTCCTCTTTACTTATTTCCAAAAATAAAATAGATTATATTGTTTTAGTTCGTAATTCCCGACAACTTAACATCGAAAAACAAGAAAATAAATAAATAGGATTTTTAAATTTGAAAATAATATGATCAGATTACAATAATATAGTAGCTTATTGGTTCCGCAAAGAAACTTAATCAGGAAAATATTGAAACTATTTTTCTAATCATACCATACATCATAACATTGGAATTATAAAAAATCTTTTTGAATCTGTCATTTTTTTAGCAGACGTTTGTTTTCACTCGGAAAATGTAGAACTGCTTAAAAACTATTATTCTATAATAAATGTCTATCTAATTAAATTGATAAGCACATTAACAAAAGAATAATTGAACTACAGGCAAAAACTAAAATCAGTAACGACAATATCAAAATAGACAATATATTTCAAAACTTAAAAGCAACTATTTCAATATCCCCTCTGTATGGCCGTATGGCGATAATTGAACTTGATTTAAAATAAGTGATAGTGAACGACGCCAGGTACGAATTTTTAAAAGTGTTAAGTGCCCAGGTCTTTTGGAATTTAGTCTCTCTAAGAAGTTTATATTGATATTACTAAACTTTTACAGCGGCGTATTTGACAACCTTACTTCTACATTAATTTTTTGTCAATCACTGGCTTTTTACTATTGAACTGACAAGAGATATCTAATATAATTTCTTTTAGTTTGGAGGATGTAAAAACTTCTTGCTGAATTCTGATATTTGTTTGGCCAGTATCGTTCTGTTAGCCTGTTTTATTCGGACAACAAAACTCTCTTCAAATAGGACTATTTAAATGGGACCATCTACAAACTGGTGTGAGCAATTTTTCTACTTTTTTCGGCTCTGTCTTTTTTTATTCATTTAACGGTTTATTATAATTTTTAATTATTATGTATGTATGTGGATGATAATGAGTGTAGTGGAAATGATTTTATAGCCAGATTTGTGTTCTTACCACTAATACCAACATTGATTGATTTAAAATAAAATAAAACAAGTCTTTTGTCAGAGAAATTTGTGGGATAGTTTAAAATTGTTATTAACCGTTTATGTGTGATTATTAACATATATTTCAAATTAAAATTGTTTAGTAACACTTCTTGGCCAAATTTTACATAAAATAAAATGGCTTCTAAAAGAAACTAAAAACATTAAGACTGTAATTATAGTTGATACTAAACTTGATAAATTTCAACCAAAAAGTTAAATTTTCAGCTAAAATAGATTAATATTTTAACAAAAAGATTAATTCATTACGAAAATAGACAAATTTTAACAAAATTCAAGAACTCGCAACCAAGCAGTTGAATTTTTAACTAAAACATGAATTTTTAAGCAAAAATTTACTTTTCTGCCAAAAAAATGTTTAAAAAAATTTGAAGAAATTTGAACCAAAAAATTAAAGGTTTAGCTAAAAAACATGCATTTTAAACCAAAAGATAAATTTACTACCAAAAAAGATGAATTTATCATATAATTCAAGAACTCTCAACCAATCAGTTGAATTTTCAACTAAAAGCATAAATTATTGGACAAGAAGATTAATATTTTTGCCAAAAACATTATTCAACATCTGGAAACATACCGAAAACGTTACCAGGTTCACTTTTAGAAAAATAAATTTCTTTAAATTCTAAAAGTTTCATAGATGTATGCACAACGTTACTTTGACTGGGAATCCATCCCCCTTCCCGTTACAAACCTTAGGTTTTGTGAGACAATCCCCACCCTAAAGTGGTAACGTAGGTTATGGACGATCCCTTATAGGAATTTACACTTTTACCTCTGAGCGAGACATTAATGCCAGCGCAGCACTATTGAGAAATGGTTCCGAAATTCATGTGCGCTCGAGGGCATGACAGTGGTGGAAGAACCCCATTTCGTGAAAAGTTATTTGCATACAAGGCCGAGCGCGGCACTATTGGGAAGGTGCACACAAGGTCACGCAATAAGTGATGTTATAACAAAAGTAAAAAATTTCTTGAATATTCGTGCCTGATAATAAATCTATTCTCGTTTTTATTATGTAAACTAATGCGGTACATATTAAGTTGATTGTATTTTATCATAAAAACTAATTTTTGTGATACAATGAGAGTAAAACGTGAGATCTCTAAACTTTGCAGTTTAGAGTTTACAGGTACAAAAACAGCAAACTCTAAAATTTTGAGAAAGTAGCTTACTTTTATTGTAAGCAGGCTATTATACATTTTGAAAATGATTCGCGCTAATAATTCTTTTATAATTATGATGCAATAAAATTTCAAAGAAACAGAATATGCAAAATTTTTATGAAGCGTTTTTTTGTCAAACGCATATTTGTGAATCTTTATCTTTTCAGTATTTTATCCATAATGCCCCATTCTTTTTCAATTGTCCGCATTTCAGTACCATTAACTGGAATTAAATTTTGGAAATTCAAGGTAAGAATACTCAATCTGATTTTTTTGCATTGGTTAGACACTGACGCGTGCATGACCGTTCAGTCCGTACAGGGACAGTGGTGGGAGTTGAAGGAACTGCGCAGTTGGAAATAGGCACAGGTGAGAATTTAAAAAAATATAATATTAGTTTAAATGAAATTAATTGAGTATCGTATTAGTTCGGTGAACCTACCTTCCCTTTACATTTTGAACAAAAATTTAGTGTAAATCTGTTTATAAAGGAATCTATAAGGAATATTATTTTTAGAAATTTCTGGGTAAATTTATAATTCTGCCAAGTTTGAGTATGTCTAAGATGACTTATTAAAATTTATTAATTAAATTTTTATGTTACTGTCTAAAAAATGCTTCTGGATATGTTTAATTGAGAATACCTTTTTATAAATTACTTCTTTATCTTTAATTAAAAAACTTCATTTAGTGGTACCTGACAGATTTGTTGTGATTAAATACTAAAATTATGTCCTAAACCGTATAATATTCACCTGATTTAATGGAAAAATAAGATTTCATCGAGTTTTTTAATAATGGTTTTAAAAGCACACTTCATTTTTTTATTAGAATAATATGCTAATATAATTAACATGAGTTTATCAATAAGAAAAAGAAGCATGCTTTATAAGATATAGTAATTTAATAGAAGCCAAAATATCAAATTTTCAAGATTTTTTCGCTTGTATTATTTTAACTCTGCTATTACCTAAGCCCCAAATTTTCTTCTTATTGATAAACAATATCTTTTAACAATCGAAAATGTTATGAAATCCATATATAGCAAAACTGATGTAAAATTACAAAAAGCAGAAATGCATTAAAATCGACTTGAATTAACTATTCTACACCCTTCTCAGGTAAATAAATATTTTTAATTTTTTATTATGGAACATATTTCTTTTCATCCAAGAAGAAACCCTGTAAATATTATTTTACAAGATTTAAAGCAAATTATGTAAAAGAAATTAAAACCAGTGAATAATGTAATTTTGCATAATTTTAGATAAGAATTTAATAAATAAACATTTTAATGTATACAAAATTTAATGAAGTAGATTTTTTTGAATATATTTTCGATTTGAAAAAGCCAATTTCCGTAAATAAATCTATAGAATTCTAACGTGCAACAAAGTTTTTTTCAAAAAGAACGGAAATTAGATTTCTAAGTTTTAACAGGGAAAAATTAAATTAAATATAATACAAATTCCCGTAAAGATTCTTAATTTCGACATCAAAACAGAGAATTTCGAAATTGAAATCACCAAAATGTAAAATATTAAATATATATATTATGATATCATTTTAACGAATTTAGTAATTTTATTATGTTTCTTCAAATCGCGTGTAGTGAAATGTAAATATCAGATAAAGACAAATTTGGCGTTTCTAATCTAAGAGATAACGAGTATAAGACGTGTGTCATATATGGTTTTATGATGCTCTAGAATATTCATTAATTATATTTTTAATTTAATTTTTGATTACAAGATTTATCATTTTTTTGTCTGTAACGAAAACATGAAGACTGTTTCTCATCTCGTATCATGCCTGGCCATTTTCCTGAATTCTATTAGTAAGTATAATAACAAAATGCTTTTATGATTTAAAATATGTTGTTGAGCTTTCTGCAAATTACAATCTGTTTTGGAATATTTTAATAACTTCTTATTCATAAATTATGAATATGTAAAAAAGATTTTTACGTTTTCTCATAATTAAGCAAAAAATTCGTTAATTCTTAGATTTTCTCTCTTTCAAGCAGAAACATAGGTTATTTTTAAGTTTTCTTTCTTCCAACCTGAAACCTTTTTAATATTAGATTGTGCCCCTTGTTTCAAAATACAAAATTCTTCACTTTTTAGGCTTTTCCTCTTTAAACTAAAAGACTTTCGAATTATAGATCCGAATATAATATTGCAAAAAAGCACTAAAAATTGGTACACTGTTAGAACTCTATATCTTAAATAATAAAAGTTTAAGGAAATGTAATTGCTTCACTTATACTTTTAAAATTTGAAATTTTTACGTTCTTCAAGAAAAGATATCACTTAATCTGCTTGAAATTACGTATATGCTTATATAAACCCTGATAAATTCAGGACATTGCAAGATAAGGACAGACCATCTATTTTAAAAAACGAGTCACCAGAGCACTTTGAAAATTGGAATTTCGAAAAACTGTTATTAAAGCTTAAAAATATTGTTTACTTTATAAACCATTAAACTGAAATCATAAAATGTTTAGGAACATTAATGTAAAATTATTGGAAAATGCAGGATTAAATTGTATTTGACAATTTTGTACCACTTGGATAATTAAATGCTCTCTACATTCAAAATTATTCTTGTGAGAAAATTTTACAAAATGTTATTCAAAAATTCACAAATGACCTTTTTTTTAATTTATAATTTGCTTTCGTCTTCAATTTTTCCAAATTTTGAATTGAAGTTTTTGTTTGTACCACTTTTCTTCTTTTTATAGTAAAGTTTAAAAAAAATTATTTTAAGATGCAGAAATGAGCTATTTTGGCAACTTCAATTTGACAGCCATCCTAGATTTTTTTAACATTTGAAATTTTCGATTCATTTTTATTTTCTTCGTGAAATTTATTCCCGCTTATTTTAAACGATAAAAGCTGCGATTTTTGACCAAAGTTAGTAGGGAATTTAAGGAATTTTGGAAAATAAAAGCATTTTAAAATTAAGATGTTTTAAGCATGATGTATAAATTATCAATCTACGTCGGCGATTTGAATGAAATGTACGATTCGAATGTACCAAATAAATTTTGAGGCCTATTTAATATAGGATTTACAATTTTTAACTTATTTATATTTTTATTTTACTCAGAAAATAGTGTTTGCAGTAGATTGCAAATAAATCATATTATGTCCTATCTGATCCTTTCTAGTCTACCATATTTAGCCGAACCCGAGCCTATCCGATAGTATCCGAAAAGATCCGATAATTTCATATCTAATCCGATTCTATCCGATCATTTCAAATTCTATCCGATCGTTTCCGATTCTATCTGGTCAGACCTGGTGATATTTAATTTATATGAACTTACTAGATTTTATTCGATTGAATCCAATCCTATCGTTTCATATCTGATTTCAAATGTATTGATCCTAAGTTATTCTAGTCGTTCGTATTTAATCATATCCGGTCTTATGCTATCCATTTGGATTCAATCCGCTCCTAAAATATCCGATCCAATTCCATCCGATTTTATATCAGGCAGAAAAGTCCGATGGCTGAACGGTTACCTGATCTTTTAATGTTAATTTAATAGGAAACCTTAAGTCCACAGAGCGATGGAGAAACATGTACGCTTTAACTAAAATTTAAAGGAATTTTATTTTTTGGGTTTTTACAGGGCACTCGGCTAGCTTCACTCCCAAGTTAGAGCGCGCCTAAAGCGCGCGACTGTTGGTTCTCGCAATTTGAGCTCAATGATATATTTATCTTGCGCTGCGCGCTCGGCCTTTGTGTTTCCCACAATTTGTGAACTCTCTTTCGTTAAAGCTCTTTCGGCTCTGTTTTTCCAAAATGTAAACTTTTATATAACATGTTTAACACTATTATATCCAACGATTACATTTACTTCTGTAACTGTTCTGCATCTTGAAAGCAGAAGGCTACTTAACGAATTTGATCTGTATTTTTAAACCATAAATTAGTCTGCAAAAGGAAATTCGAATTAGAAAATTACTGCGTAAGTTATCGTATCATCAGACAAGAGACAGACAGACAGACCGACAGACAGACAGACAGACCGACGGATCGACAGACAGGAATTCTCCTGAACACTACTTTTTCTTACTCAGTCGAAAATTGGCGAAAACTGGATAGGGTCAGAATCACACTACCTACCACTACCTACCCATCATAAGATTGTTCAAAATCACTCTTACTTGTTGCAGATTTGAGTTCACAGACATCAAACCATATGCCTGGTTCTTCAAGCAGGTCTTCTCCTGCCGAGCCTACTCTTCGTGAAAGGTCTAGATCTTCTCGCAATAGTTTCACAGTATACATACTGGGATATAAACTTGAAGAGCTTGAATTCATTCGGCTTATTCCAAATGTGAATCCGTTACAGCGATTCGAGATTCGAAGATACACTTTTCCTCGCGATAAGCCAATTAAACTGAGAGGAGATAATAGCGCCCTTCTGCCTATGCCAACTGAAGAACAAACTGTATTGTTATCGTCGGATGGTGACATCGTTGCAATAATGGAAAATAATAGAAAACTTCGTGGAATGTACTCTGCAAAAAGTGTCCTTCTAAAACGTGCAAAATTAAACATGTACAGTGGCGTGGTTAAAGAAATGACCTTTCAAGAAACCCAGGAAACTCCATTAGGCCACCTAAAACCAATCTCAAAGAATTTTAGAATAGTCAGAGTAAAAGACTCTCCTCCACATTTAATCAGATTTCCAATATTAAAAGAACTTTAAAGCTAAATTCTGAGATAAGTTCCATTTTCTTATTCTTTACGCCGAGGTCCTTGAAATATTAAGAAAAAATTTAGGACGTCGCCTAATGTAAGCCGATATAGCAGTATGCGACTTTAACATGTTTTTGAAGCATTTATATAAAAACAAAATTATTTTTTTTAATAAAGTAAGGTGATTTCTGATTTAAAATAAAGTAGAAATCTAGTATCAATTTATAATTAGGCAAAAAAATTTGCTTTTGTAACAATTAACCACTTTGAAATGTCAACTTCGAACTTGTTTTCTCCGATTGTACTACGAATGATTACATTATCATTAAATCTATTTGTATCACTAGTCTTTAAATAGGTTTAGAATAAATTAGTTTTTGAAATAAAAATATTTTAAAGTAAATTAATCTCTACTTTTATGAACCTTATGAACATTGAGTTATGAGCGATTTTATTTATTTGCGCCCCTAAACATTATCTTAAGAATAATTTGATAATATAATTTTTTTCCTTCGGTTCGATTAAAGCATTAACCAAAATATTAAAAACCAAAAAAGCCCCTTTTATAATTTAGAAAAAATATAAAGCGGGACTTTTTTTCGCTGACTCAATTAAAATGTTAAAAATAAAAAATGATACTATCCGAATTTAAAAAATATATTATTTTAAATACCCTGTTTCTATTAAAAATAAATAAATTAAATGTCAAAGTGCCCATTCTTTTACTCAAATAAAAAAGTTTGCAATACAAAATTTCTCTCTTTGAATTTAGAAGACAAAATTGAAAAAATCCTCTTTTTTATTTGCTGAAAGACGTGTAAAGATTGACCTGTTTAGCTCTATTAAAATACATATTGATAAAAATGTTTTAAAAAGTTTGACTTCCAATTAAGGACTAAACTAAATACAAAAAATTCCTCCTTTTAAACTGAATAATAATGTTATAAGTAAAAAAGTCCCCTTGCATTTAAATAGAAATATTAGGAAAAAAGAATGAACGTGGCTACATGTACCAAAACTTGCATAAATATGGCTAGATTTTTTCGTTACGAGTAGACACTTCCATAAGGAATTTCATCATGAAATTTGGCGGTGTGGCGATGTGTGATTTTTATCAAAAAGCAGGAAAAAATTTATCGAAATTATTTAATTTTAATGCAACTAAAATGTTTTTAATAAAGAAAGAGATATGGGAATTTTGATTCTTGTGTCTGACGTTGCGTCTCATAAATATGTGCGCTAGCGACGAATCTCTTATTATATTTTTACGGACATTTCTATTTCTCGATGAAACATTTTTTATGATTACCTATCAGTCACGCAATATTAATTCGTGTTCTCAAAAGCATTGTTATAAGACACAAAAAAATCTACAAATCTATACAGATGATTTAAAACAGGAGATTCTTCACATCAGAATTAGTTTTTTTTCTCTATACTGACTCTAATGAAATCTGAGTATCTGATAAAAAGGAATTTGAGATCAACCATTTGGAAAATAAGAACTATGGGATATGTGTTGTATATAATGTACAAATGCACTAAAATATTCATAACTTACATAATTAATGAAATTATTAATTAAAACAATAATCAGGTTTTTTCTTTAATTGTAAGAAATAAGGATTAAATCTTCTTTCGTTTTGCCCTTGACGGTTACAAACGATTCTGTAGGTAAGTATTATACACCAAAGTAAATCAATTTATAAAATAGTTTAAATGTTAATTTTTAATCGTGGTACTTGTAATTTATTTTAAGGCACATATTTTTTTCCTTTAGCAAATATTGATAGGTTTTACAGTTTTTGAAGTAATTGATAAAAACTAGAACTTTTTTCTAAAACGAAAAATTTCAATCTTTTTTCACTTTAACTCGCGTTAACTCAGTCAATTTCTAGAATTTGTCAATATAATTATTAATAAATAACGTTTTTAAATATTTTGTAACTAGCTGAGATAGAAAAACGAAAATAATGTAATAAACGAAAAAGTTTTTAATTAATTGTAAGGCTTTACAAAAATCATGAATTTCAACCTTCAAGCGCTTCGTTTATCGAGCGAATTTCAAGCAAGAAAAAACTTTCAGTGACAAAGTTGTTCATTAGAGTTCAAAAAAGTTTTGTGGATATTTTTAGATCAATCGCTTTAATGGTTAAAAAATTATGAATCTGTTAAACTACACACGGAAATCTTGACGCTGCTGCCGTATGCACGTGCCTCCTCGGTTACGACCGTGCTGCAGCGTACGTGAAGGTCATGTCGGATACCAAAACAAAAATAATATCAGTATGTAGTTTTCTTCTAAAATATACTATGAATAATGCAAAGAAGCAGTAAATGGATTATTTCTGAGAATACCTGCAAACCTGTCATTTTTGTTACAGGTTTATAATAGTTAATATCCTACTAATTTAAGAAAGAATCTCAAAATAAATCGAGGTTGAAAAAGAGATAAGCATGACGAGTTATGACTTAAAAAGAGAAAAAAAATTTCCAGAAATCAGTTACGATTAATAACTTTTAATAAAAAAAATTTAAAATCATTTATCAAAAATGTAATTTTTTGGTCTATTTCTTTCTTGATTTCCTAAATACATTTTATTAAATAATTTATAGGTAGCCTAAAACTATCATTTTAATATTTTGATACAGAACTTGATAGCATCATTATGTTGTTATGATTTTAGGGAAAAGAATACATTACAAAGTCTAAAACTAAGAAAGCAGGTGTTGAAGATACTATAATCCCAGAGAGATCTTTCAAACCTGATAAATTCAGCTGTGGAAAAAATGCTACTAAAAATTTTTAAATCTTCAACAAGAAAAAGTACATAAAATCTATTGGGATCTCGCTCGTAGCCAAGGAGGCACGTGCAGGTGCAGCGTCAAGACTTCCGCTTGTAATTTAAAACATTCATAATTTTTCAACTATTGATGCGATTGATCGAAACCTTTTCAGAAAACTTCTTTGAACTTTAGTCAACAACTTTGTCACTGGAAGTTTTCCGTTGCTTGAAATTCGCTCGATAACCGAACCGCTTGAAGGTTGAAATTAATGATTTCTACAAAGTCTTGAAGCAAAATCAACAACTTTCTTGTTTATGAGAATATTCGCGTTTTTCTTTCTCGAAAAGTTTAGGAAGACTTTAAAACGTAATTAACTGTGAACAGAATCTAAAAATTTTAAAAATTGGCTAAGTTATGACAAGTTTAAGTGAAAAAGGATTACAAATTATTGTTTTTAAAAAATCTATTTTTTACCAATTTATTCAGAAACTAAAAAAAGATGCGCCATAAAATTCTATACAAGAATTAGTTTTTAAAATTTAAATCCGTATAATTTTTAAAATTGACTTTCTGGACAATAATTCTTAGGCTGAATCCACGCGTATCCCCTTTTGATCCGGAGAGGTTCAATTTTTGTCACATTTTTCAGATTGTGGCCATTTACAACTCTGATTTGGGACTGGCCATTTTTTTCAAATCACAATTTTAAACTTTAGAAATATTCCTGTTCCATATACAAAATTCTCTGTTTCAATTAAAATAATTATTTAAAAAAAATCCCTTCTCTAAATTCTTATAATAAAGAATAGAAAATTTTCGTTGAGAAATATGAAAGGAAAACGAATTTAAAACTTGCGTTGACCGCTGTTTAGAATTTTTTAAAATTTTGGATTTCTCGGATCACTGAATAGTTTCTAAAATACGCAAAAAAATTTAGCATAGCTTTTGGATATAGTATACTGGGAACTGCAGAAATGAGTGATAATTAAGTTTAATCCTTTTAGGTGAATTATTTTTTTATATAAACTTTACTAAGCTATTGAGTAAAAAAATTCGACTCTATCAGATTTTTCCTCTTGCAACTAAAAAATTGGAAAAAAATTTGGAAATTCAGTAATTGATTACTTTTCAAATTCTTTAAATGTCAGCAAAAAAAATTATTTTTGAAGAAAGAAATAATTTATGAATGCATAAAAAATTATTTACTTTAAAAAATTTCCTCTTCTGATCCAAAAAAGTTATATTAGCTTGTTACAAGTTTTTCCTTTCCAATCTGCAAAGCGTTTGAATTATAAATCTTGATATAATATTCAACATTCAAAATAAAAAAATTTGGAATTTAAGTCATTTAGAATTCTGAAAATTGCAAAAAATGCAATGAAAATTGTTGAACGATTGATACTTTTATTTTTTAGTCATAATAGATTCAGCGACTAAAATTGCTTACTTTATATTTTGTCTAAAATGATTTTATTTTGTGCATTTTCAGTTTGATTATTTTACGATTAAGGAATGCAACTTACATGCTAAATTAGAAGTTTTTAAGCTTTTATTAAAAAATTTTTTTGTCTTATTTGAAATAATATAAATTAAAGTTGAAAATCATTAGATTGAAAACTGCAGAAAGAAGCTATTTCTTTCATTTTTAATTGACCGTCACTTTGTGATAATATATTGTATTTATGTACAATATTTAATTATTCTTTGTGAATGAATAAAGAAAATGCATTTTTTCATATAAATTCTTGCGAAATTTACGAAATTTAATCTTTCTTCAAATTAAGATATTTTAATAATCACGTAGAGATTATCATTGTATGTGCTTGGTGGTTTTGATTAATTATCATTCAATTCATGTAGCTAAGAATAATTTTGTACCCTGTTATAAAGAGTATTTTATATTTAAAACTCATTCATACTTTTTATTTAACTATTGCATCTAATATTCTCATATGCTATCCGATCCTATCGTATCATATCTGATCATATATAAGCATATCTTAGCCGAATCTGTCCGACCCGATCCTGTCATACCCGATCAATAATATTCAATCAATATTCAATTCGATATTATGGCATCTTATCCTATTTAATCTGATTCCATCCTATTCTATTTTTTCATATCCGATCCATTCCTATCCGATCATGCCCAATTTTGGATGATCTTATTTAATTCATTCCGATTTAGTCTCACCTTACCCTGCCTGATCCTTTCATTTTGATCTTATTTAGCCCTATCTGAACATATCCGGTTCGAGATGATTCAATCTGATTCTATATGATAGGATATAGTTTGATCCAATCATGTCCCATGCGATTGGATTCTATCTGATCCTATCGGTGGAAGAAAAGTCCAAAGTGCGTACAGATGTACAGTTTGACACAATTTAAAACAGCGGACAGAATTATTTCATTTTAACATATTTTTCTGCAACTTAGTATAATTGTTTGAAAAATGCTTTAATTAATGACGGTGCATCTTTTTATTTTTTTTTCGGTGTTCTTATATTACTAATTAAAAAAAATATGCCGGCTTTGCGGGTACATTCTCCTAGCGCACCTCGCACGCGAGTCGCGAGGTTGAGCGCGCCCACAGCGCGCGTCTGTTGAATCTGGCGCTTCGCGCTCGATAATGAAGTACCTTGCGCTTCGCGCTTGGACACAATTACACCTCAGGCTACGCGCTCGTAAATTTATTCTTTGCGTTTGGAATACTTGAATGACACATTATCACAAAGATCTCTTTTAGATCGCAGTGTTTACATGCGTCTTCATATTTTGAATTTTTTACCTAATTAAATATAGTTAGAGATTAAGTTTATCAAAGCTATGCAGGCTTTGAGGTACGATTTCTCATAATGATACTCGCGCTGCGAGCTCGATTTTTGACAGACATTTGTAAATGTATATTTTCTCAACCAACTTAAAATAAAGAAAAAACTACAATACTTTTTTCAGACATTTTTCTCGATCTTGCGTTGTTATGCTAAGAATAGGATTTTGGTTTTGATATTATTTTATTATGGATAAAGAAAAATATCCTACAAGCCTTCTTTTAGATTTTTATGTATCTCTCGTCTTTTGAAACAATATCGGAATTTTCGCGTACCATAATTGTTGATTCTGCTGACACGCATCACGCTTCAGTTTCTTCAAACAGGTATCCGACTTCTGCCAACGCTCCTCTTTGTTCGAGGACCAGGTCTGCTTCTGCCAAGCATTCTTCTTTATACATACTTGGATATAAATTTGAATAACTTAGATTAATCCGGCTAATTCTTAGGACGAATCCATCCCGGCGATTTGAAATTCAAAGATACACTTTTTCTTGCGATAAACCAAATAACCTGAGAGGAGAAACTAATGCCTCTGTGCCTGTGCCAACCGAAGAATAGACTGTTTTATCAACGGATGATGGTGACATCTTGGCAATAGTGGAGAGAAATACGAAACTTCATGAAATATATATAAAGAGCGTGAAGGTTCTAAGATGGGCAAAAATAAACATGGACAGCGGAGTGGTTGAAGAAATGACCCCAAAAGAAATGCGTGAAACTCCATTAGGCAAACATACAACAATCTCAAAGAATTTTTAGACACTTAAAATTAAAACAGGTAACCTCCATATTGTTTAAAATTTTAGTCGTGTAGTAATCACGGTTCAGTGCAGTATATGATATATAAATTATTATATTAACGAAACATCAACTTTCAGGGAATCGTGATTTGAGCAAGTGAAAAGAGGAAAGTTACGTTTGGTGAAGAATTTCTGAAAATAAAGACCAAAAAGCTAACGATGAAATTTGGAAAACTGCAATAAAATGCTCTTATTATTATTTAAAAAAAACTTTTTGCCCCCTAAAAAATAAAAAATAAATTTTGTTTTCCCTTAGGACAAACATGAAAAATAGGAAAGCAAAATGAGAAGGCAACCAGGCAAATCTTATTCCTTCTCTTTTTTTGTTATTATTATCAAATTACAATAAAAAACATTTGAAAAAATAATCACCAAATTTTCGGCACTCATACAGCAACCTTATGAAAGAAAAAAAATTATTTTCATCAACGGGAACATTTTATGGTTTTTGTCCAAATCTGGTCGTTAGATTTTTGGTTTTATTTTTAGGAATTCTTCTTATTTCTTAAATCTTCATTTAGCCGACATGAAGTGAAGGCCATTTCCATGTCAGGTTTCTTTAAGACTAGTTTACCTTTTGAACTTTCATTTCATTCTCGGATGTTGATTCTTAGGTTTCAGGAAGAGAGCATCGTGTTTGCGGGGATGTACCTGCTGGCTAAACATTTTTTTTGTCCTAATAAGGGTGCTCTATGAGTAAAAAAACGTTGTTATTATTATTTACAAATTTGTTTTTATCGTGTTGTGATAATAATAAAAATAACAAAGACAAAAGAAATAAAAAAGGAGAAGAAAAGGGATTTGGTTGGCTGTTGTCTCATTTTTCTTTCCTCATTTTTCTTTTCTCTTTTTTTTTTTATTCCAAAGGCAAAGATAATTTTGGATAATTTTTAGTGGACTTCAAATTATTCTAAATGAGAAATGCCGCAACGTGAATTTTCACAAATCTGACATGTCAAAAATCTAACTTTGACTTACCGCTTTTTACATATAAGCCTGGCCAAGGGAAGCATTAAATTTTTAATTTATCAATTATTTGAAATAAAATGTTGGGGAAATTTCCTTTATTGTTCAACAATAAAATTGATAAACATTTGCACATTCTATGAAATAACATAAAATGGAAATTCTTGTTTAGAATTATCTGGTATCGTCATTTAGATTTTCCACGAAAAAATATAACAAAAATAAAAAATAATAGAAAAAAAAATTAATTTTGTTCGAAAACTTTTAATTGTAGAGAAGAATGTTGTATACTACTTCATGAAAAATATTGTTCTTTCACCTAAATCATGAAAAATCAGCGTGAATTTGCTTTTCAGTCAATTTCTTCGGAAAGTAAAGTATTATTTAAGTGATTTGTCACTTTTCATCTCGAGTCAATCACATGTTTAATATATTTGTACTAACTTCTAAAATATACAGAGTAAAATGTAAAATAAAATATAAAATAATTAAATGCTAATTTATCAGAAGGAAATTTAAAAAGAGATAGCCTACTTTAAGTCAGAAATCGTTTTTTATTAATTATTTTATATTTTTTTAATGACTTAGTGTAGTCAGTTTTCTGAAAGAATTGTAATTCTTAGCTTTGATTAAGCAAAAATAAATAAATTATAAAAAATCCTGTAAATAACTGTAAATTTTCCCTTGAAAAAATTTGTTTTTTATAAAAATAATTTAAACATTAAAAATTATTCGAAACATTATGTCAGTTTTAAATAACTTATTAGTTAGATATTATACTTCAAACTGACTCTAATAAAATGTAAATATCTGATAAGGGCATTCTTGACGCCTATAATCTAAGAGCTATCAAACAAAGTATACGATTTTTATATCGTTTAATGAAGCACTAAAATATTTATCAGCAATACTGTTAATAAAATTCTTTTTTATTACCTTACTAAGTTTTCCTTATAATTCGAAAATATGACTTTTTACTCTCGTTTTATCATAGATGGTTATCCTTAACTCCATCGGTAAATATAAAAATAAAACATCTGTAATATTGAAGATACAGCCAATATTAAAAATATTTACTTGATGAATCATTTTAAATTCTCTGTTAATTGTACATTTTTTAGAGAGAATTATAAACACTTTAAAAATTTCAATTTATTTTTCTTTGATATAGGGAATTCTGGAAAAGAATTATATTTCTTAGTTGGAACATTAGATAATTTTTTTAGAAGAATTACAATTTTGATTTAGAACAGAGAGTTGGGCAAAAGAATTACAAATATCTACTTAAAGATGCTATTGATTTCGATTTCTATCTTCTCAATTAGAATTAAAATTATTGTTCAAAATTTCTGTATGAAGAAAAAAATTGTATACCGCTCTACGTCGAGTTTTGAAGAAATTTTCTTTAGAAATTATTTAAATTTAAACGCATGTGCTATATTAATTTTTCTCATGAAGCATTTCAACAACTTAGAGAATATAGCGTCGTAATCAAATAATTAAATCTGCTTATTAAAAAAGCTAAATAATTGTATAACTCCTAATTTTATCAAGTTCTTGAAATAAGACGTGTACTTTATAAATCGGAAACAATAAAACTTGTACAAGATTGAAGTGGAAGCATTTCTAAAGAAACAATTTTTATGGCAAACAAACAAATACTTTTAATGCCAACCAGTGAATAATTTCTAAAGTGAAACTTCTTTTTGTAGAACAGTGCTTAAATAGTTCATTGAAAGATGCAGAAATGATTAAAAATCGTTTATTTTAAAAAGACTTATTTATTTAAAATACAAAAAATTGTTACAATTATAATTTCTCGTCTTGCAAAAAAAATGATTCTTCAATAAAAATTTCAAATTTCCTCCCTTCGAAGTAAAGAAATTTTTTTTCAATTTCCCCTACTTTGAGACGAAAAGTTTTTTACTGTTTAATTTTTCACCCTTTGAATTAGGATTTTGTTCGTCACCCCCCCCCCCCCATCCAAATGTAAAAATTTTCGGAAGATTTTTCACTTTTCGTATTTTTAAAAACATGTTAAAAAATTGTTTAATATTTAAGTTTCAGCTTATTAAATTGAAGAATAGTTTTAAAATGTATGTTTCCACTTTTGAGTCTAAAAAATAATATTTTTAACATTTTCCCTTTCTCAACTGAAAAACTTTGGAACTAATCTCGAAATATTTTATTTGCTTAATATTCAAATTTTTCTTTTTTGAAATCTAAGAATTGTGTAAAATTCAAATTCCCACTTCCAAAAAAAATTGTATGCTTGCTAAATTTCAATCTTTTTAAACAAAAAATGGGTACCTTTTTAATGTTTGATATTTTAATCTTTACAAATTTTTAATTACACTTTTTAGTGTAATAATAAAATCTCTAAATTTCCAAATTTTACACATCTGGTATTCAGTAGCTAAAAGTGTTACAAATTTTAAGCCTTTATTTTTTTTTGAATGAAAAATGTTTGAGCGATAAAAATTGCTTTAATTATTTCAATTGTTTGGTTTTAATTTCATTCTTGCAATATTAAGGCTTGCAGTTTCAATTTTGAACAAGAATTGTTTAATGTCCTTTTTTAAAAACAGAACTGGTAGTTTTCTCTATACCAAAATAAAGTACACTTCCTTGAAAACTTTAGAAATGAGCTACTTTTTTAAATTAATAATTGACCATCATGTTAGATATTTCAAAAGCTTAGTCTTTTGGTATCACTGGATGCTTTCTAAATGCATTACGATTTCTGGAACATCTACCTTAATACCAGTTTTGTAGTTAGAAATATAAAAAGCAAAAAAAATGTCTTGCAGAACCAATTAAGCATTTTATGATGTGGCGTGAGCTGGCAAAATATATTCGCCAAAGGTGAAGCATCAATACGATTCTTAAAAAGCCAAAAATTATTTTTTGTAAAACGTGGGCAAGAGGGATTTTTCGCCGTGTGTGTATTTATATAATATTTTTTTATTTTGAAAAGAAAGTTTCCCGTAGTCCCAAATTTGGGATAACTAGTTCAATACTTTTCATTGGCTTCGCCAGGCCATTCAGCATATAGTTCATATATACTAGATAAAACACTGATATTATCGATTTGTTTTGTACAAAAGAAACGTACGAAACAAATTAAAAATTTAATTGTTTTTTTCACTACATATAAATTATATATATTTAAGTTTCTAAGGCGGCAACGAAAATAAGAACTACCCGGAAAGTAGGCACCTCCTGAGAGATAATCGCGATTTTAGGACAAGAAGGAAAATGAATATCGAGGTTATCCTAAGCTCGAAGATCAGGTTGAAATGAATGTTTGCCTTTACGAGGATATCTCGGAGTTGTCTGAACTCCGGACCATCAATTATTTAGTTTATGGTGCAGCGAGAGCTTTGGATGATTTAAATCTAAGGCTAAAACCGATGATGGGTAAAAAGACAAAAAGACGCTTTCATCAGCCTAATAAGAAGATTGAATAGGCAATACAGAATGCATCAAGCACTCAGTGTATGTTTGACTACATTATATCTCACGGAATGAGTTTAAAAGAATGCCCAGGAATTAAGGATCCACCATGACACACTGAAAAAGTCAAAGTTGTTGAAAATGAAGCTGAATATTTCTTACGAAATACGGCTGTTATATGACGCTAGAATGATAATACATAACAGCTAGGTATGATATAGAGAAAATCAACAGTTCGTCGCTGACCCATTACTTATCTTTAGCGTCGCGGAACAGAAGACTTAAGATTCAAGCTTTTTGTTATGTGCATAACCTTTCTTGTCCCGATAACAAGGGACCTGAGCTCGTTCTTCGTCCATAGAACCACTCCAAATGAATAGAGTACTACCGGGACGGCAAGCATGTTCGTTGCAGATACTTTGTTCGTCGCCGACAGTTCGGAAGACTGCCGGATGAGCCGTTTACATCTGCTTTGGAGAGTATATTTTATAGATGTCACATCCTGAATGCGACTCTGTGGCACGCCCAGGTACGTGTAAGTCTCTCTAGCGCAAAGGTGTCGTATAGCGCTTCTATCGACGCGCTCAGGGTCTTTAGAGATGCCATTAGGTTCTCCTCGCTTTAAATAAACCTTGGCGCATTTTTCTTACCCAAATTCTATTCCTATTTTCTTAGTGTATCGTTCGACAATCCCAAGAGCTATATGTAGTTGCTCCTTATTTTTAGCATAAATCTTAAGACCATTCATGTGAAATACGTGGCTATCCTGGCGCTTTTGATTTGCAAGTTTGCTGCAAAGGAACCTCTGGGAATGGCGAAGTGCTAAAGATAGTGGTAATAATGTGAGGCAAAAGAGGAGTGGGCTCATGAAGTCGCCCTAAGAGACACCTCTTTGAAAAGTGACCTTGTTGGTTGTCACATGATTTTTTCCAGATGAGATAGTAAATCTGGTTTTCCAAAACAGCATCAATCTCTCTATGCAGCTTACGATCTGCGAATGAACCTTTAAGCTTTCTAAAAGACACATGATAAGTTTATGGGAGATCGAATCGAAAGCTTTCCTGTAATCAGTCCAGGCCATCGATAGATCACGGTGGTAAGATGCTATATATTTGCAGACATATCTATCGATAAGAAGGTTTTCCCGACATCCTGTTACGCATTTCTTCGAGCCGCGTTGTTCATACATTCCTTGCCACACAGGTCCGATGGCCCAAACAATTCTATCATTTAAAAAAGTTGCCTGTAATTCCTTGGGTCGGCTAAGTTGCCCAATTTTTGGCAAGAGTACTGTGCGCCCTTCCACCAACCACTCCGGAATTAGCTCTTCCGACTTCAAATATGAGGTGAAAATACGGGTCAGATGGTGGTAAGTTAAAGGAAACTTCTTCACCAGATGGTCTTGATACCATCTGGTCCTGGAGTGGAATAGTTTTTTATACTTCTAAATACTTTTTTCACCTCCTCGGTAGTGATGGTTGGGCATTCTTCCTCAGGTGTTGTTATAAGGGCATTACGCAGCTTCTTAAATCTATTAATGTTCTTTGAGTCTTCGTCAAGTATATGTTGCACTTCGAAGACTTCTCTCCAAAAGACGTCGACCTCCTCTGGTTTGGGAGGGTGTTCTACAGAAACTGGAGGGTCTTGGAAGAGTCGAGATGGGTCAGAGAGAAACTGTTGGTTTTCTCTGACCCACTTCTCTCTCCACTCTAGACTTTTCTGAGCGTCAGATAGTAACCGTACTCTCTCAACAATATGCTGCCTAATGGTCAGAGAGCAGGTATTAATTTCACTAAAGAGAGCTGCAATGACTATATCCAAAATATTCGGTTGAAGTAGTCCTTGTGACCGGTGCTTTCGGAGGTGCAAAACTATTACTGGGTCGTAGACTTAAAGCCAAAGCCGTGTGCCCCAAAATATGCCAAAACAATTGCTAGTTGTTTCCAGAAAGCTGTTATTCTTAGGACGCTTTGTGTACTCAAGGCACAGTTTATAGTAGTTAATGTGGTGGTCCTAAAAAGTCTATAAAATTCATCCAAATATTACCTTTAGATTCACAGATTCAAGAGGGAAATAATTGTAAGCAAAAATAGCTTTAATTTGGCAATAAAACATAAATGTAATTTTTTATTGTTATAATCAACGAGTTGCACTTTTGACAAAGTTTCACTTATGGGAGATTTTGATTAAAAGAAAAAATGTCGGACAAGTGTATACATACTGTCTTTATACGCATACAGATTGCGAATAACTACATTTAATTATTCTTACATTTTCGTAATTCCTCACATTCCAAACATACCGCCCGCCTCGTGTGCATGCGCATCACGAGAATAAATAAGAACA
>JAAAKG020084722.1:0-16625 GCA_010014905.2 Druon quercuslanigerum | reverse complement strand
TGCCGTATAAAATGTAAACTTTTATTGTAAATACTCCTCCATACCAAGTCATGTAAATACAGTCCACTAATCAAATATACCTTTTATATTTTTCATTTTAAATGTGTGCCGATACTTTTATTAATTCCAAAAATTAGAATTGTCACCCAACAAAGGTAATAAACCTGTTTTATTTATAATTTCATTTAATTTACATTACTAGGGAATTTCGATATGATTGTTTCTTTTAAAAAAATTATTTAGGAAGACTTAGAAAGATTTACAAATATGATGTGCTTTAAAATATTCTTTAATTTTATTTGAAAGTACATTTTTCAAAATAAAAAATGATTCAAAATTTGCACACGAATGTTAGGAAAATAATTCCTTTTTTTTTAATCTTATTAGACCTTCTAATCTTTAAAATTTATCCAAATTTTTCCTTATTTTGTTTCATTCTGCAGAATAAAAAAATTGCCTTTAAATTTTTTGGATCCTTTGAAAATTTTTCAAATTTTTTATAATGTTTTGAAATGCTTTAATATAATCTCTTAAAATTTATTTTTGGAAATTAAAAATTATTATAATTTTTCCTCAGAACCTACAAGAAATCTTTCATTTTCGTCAAACCTTACAAAATTCTTTAAAAAACGTTTACAAGTATTAATTATTTTCGAAATGTTAAAAAATTTCTGAATAAGAGGCCTAATAAGAATTACGCTCCTTAATTTAAGAGGTAAAAAAAATTGACTTATAATCTTCTAAATTTTTCCTAGGAATTTGAAGAAAAATAGTTTTATCTGCTTCAAATCTTTCGGAATTCGTTTAAAGCTTGTAAAGTTCAATTTTGAAATGTTTAAAAATGTAAATTTCTAATAACATTTGAATTTAAAATTCGATTTAAATCTCTTCCAATCTTCTCAATATTTATTCAATTTACTCGATTTTCTTTCTTTATTTACCTTACGAAATTGAAACATTTCCCTTTAAAATCTTGTACACTCTTTTTGTAAATTTTAGCAAATCCTTGTGATATGTTTAAAACAATTTTTTAATTTTGTCTTAAAGCACATTTTTGAAAATAAAAAATCATTACAAATTTTCACACGAATATTAAAAAAATTATTCTTTTTTTCTAATCTTGTCAGACCGTCTAATCTTCTAATCATTTAAAATTATTCTAATTTTTTTCTGATTCTTTTTAATTCTGCAAAATTAAAAAAATGCCTTAAAATTTTGCAGATTCTTTTTCAACTTTTAAAATCTTTTGAAATGTTTTAAAATAATCTCTTAAAATTAATTTAGCGAAATAAAAAATTGTTTGCATTATTTCCAGGAAGAACATTTTTTTTCATTTTCGTGAAACCTTACAACATTCTCAAGAAATGTTTACAAGTTTTAATTATTTTTTAATCATTTCAAAAGTTGTGAATATCTCATAAACTTACTCGAGTGTGAAAGTACATTTTTTAAAGCAACGTATACTTACATAATATTTCGGAATTCATTTCAAGGTTCTAGAGTTTATTTTTAAAATGTTTAACAATCTAAATTTCTAGCAAAATGTTAGTGTAGAATTTGATTCAAATCTTATTAATGATTTAAGAACTGCGATCGATCATTTAACCGATATAGGCGCAGTTAAAAAATGTTCGCCTGTAGAAGGACAATTTCTATCTTCTCATTTTTTGGTAGCAAAACCCGATGGGTCAAAACGTTTTATTTTGAATCTCAAAAAATTTATTAAGTCGGTAAAAACTTCGCATTTTAAAATGGAGGATTTGAGGACAGCTTTAAAGTTAATATCGCTAGGAACTTACATGAGTAATATTGATCTAAAGGATGCTTATTTAACCGTGCCTGTTTGTAAAAATAGGAGAAAGTTCTTGCATTTTCAATTTGAAGGTCAAATGTTTTAATTTACCTGCCTACCCTTTGGTTGGTCTACGGCGCCTTATGTATATCCTCTGCATTGGCGATGATTTCCAGTCTTGTTTGCATAATCTTAAATCTTCGATTAACATGGTTGAATCCCTGGGGTTTATAGTTAATTTTGAAAAGAGTGTGTGTACTCCAAAAACAAGATGTAAATTTCTGGGATTTGTTATTAATTCAGTAGAAATGTCAGTATAATTAACCGCTGAAAAGAGAGACAGATTAGTTGAGTTAGTAGATGAGGCATTACGCAAGAACACTTGTATTATTCGAGAATTTGCAAAACTTATAGGTCCCTTAATTGCAGCATGTCCGGGTGTACAGTACGGTGCACTATATTGCAAGTTATTAGAAAGAGAGCGATATATTGCTTTGATATTAAACTCGGATGATTTTGATAAAAGAATGACTTTGCCGCCTTATTTGAACCAGGATCTATAATGGTGGAAATCTAATCTTTCTTTAGCTGTCAATCCAATTAGGCAATTTGATTTTAGACGAGAAATTTTTTGCGACGCGTCGCTCACAGGCTCGGGAGCTTCATGTAAAAGGGTTAGTACTCACGGATTCTGGAAAGAATCGGAAAAGTCGTTACATATAAATCATTTGGAATTAATAGCGGTTTTTTTGGCATTACAATGTTTCGCAGCAGGTTTGTATGAATGTGAGATCTTTTTAAGAGTTGACAATACCACCGCTGTGGCTTATATAAATAAGATGGGGGGCATAAGATACCCAGAACTTAATAGATTAGCAAGACAATCGTGACAGTTGTGCGAAGAAAGAAAAATGTGGGTCTTTGCATCCTATGTTGCTTCTAAAGACAACGTAGAAGCGGATTTAGAATCACGTAAAGTTCATGACGACACAGAGTGGGAATTGTCTGATTATGCGTTCAAAGAAATAGTGAGAAGGTGGGGAATGCCTCAAATAGATTTGTTTGCTACTAGAAGAAACACAAAATCAAAAAGTTTCTGTTCATGGAAGATTGATCCAGAAGCTATGGCGGTGGACGCGTTCACTATTCCATGGAAATCCTGGGATTTCTATGCATTCCCCCCCCCCTTCTTTCTAAGATTAAGATGTCTAAGAAAAGTTAAACAGGATCAAGCTACAGGTGTTTTGGTTGTACCATTATGGAAATCTACCGGTGTTGATATACGAATTTCGGAACTGATTAATACCTCCAAACCAGGGTCTGCTCAACCACAATTTTGTTTACCCTTTTTTGCAGAAAGGCCCGAAGTTTGCGTAGCCAGTGTTCTGATTCATTACTTGAAAATCACGAAATAAATTAGAGGAGGTATTAAGAGATTGTTCCTTAAAGTAAGAAAGCCTCACAAAGCAGCTTCTTCGCAGACAATTAGTAGATGGCTAAGAGCTTCTCTGAAATTGTGTGGTATCGGAGAGGAATTTACTGGCCACAGCACGAGACACGCGGCGACGTCCGCTACGCTTAAAAGAGGTTTAGATGTTAGTATTATTAAAAGCACGGCGGGCTGGTCGCAAGCTTCAAAGACTTTTGCTAAGTTTTATAATCGGCCAATAATGGCCAATGAGGGAAGCTTTGCAAAAACCGTTTTGGGTTAACCGTCGTTTACAATCAGATCTTCGTTGTTAAGGCGAAAACAATAAATAAATAAACAAGAAAGGTTCAGACCTTATTTTTTTTCTAGCATAAACTCTAAATATCTACATTTGTAATCTCGAGAACGAGGCTTGTAATATAATTGATCGATTAAACGAACTTACCTGAAGTGAAGTTCTTTCGAAATTATATATAAAGCCTCGTTCGAGATGATTACAGTCCCACCCTATAAATATACAATTACAATTGTAAATATAAAATTAAATAAATAAATAACCCACCCAATTTAAAAAAAGTGTTTATTTATTCAGAATATTAAGCTTTTAACTATATGAAATATGGTAGGACCAGGTTCGGCAACCTTAGGAGAATTTTATTTTCCCCCTAGACTCTCTGAAATGTGGCACCATTCGGTGTAAAGTAGCAGAATTACATTTGTAATCATCTCGAACGAGGCTTTATATATAATTTCGATAGAACTTCACTACAGGTCAGTTCGTTTAATCAATCAATTATTGAGCATTCATCTTTTTTGGTTAAACATTTTTTTATTTGGTCGAAAATGAACTCTCCTGTTACAAATGAATATATTTGGGATGGAAATTCAACTGTTCTGAACAAAATGAAATGTTTCATCATAAAAATTCACAAAATTTGTTGATGTTTGTTCTTTATTTTCAAGAATTCTTCACATTAATTTGATTATTCTACGTTAAAAGGGGATTTTAAATTTTATTTTCGTCTAATGTAAGGTTCTTAAAATTTTTAATTTAACTAGACCATTTTTTGTTGAATATGTATTTGTTTACATTACAATTCATTTTTAAACTTGAGAATTTAACCATTTCAATAGCAATTGTTTTCGTGTTTAATCGGTTTTTTCTCAGTCGTACCTGGATGAAAAAAATGTTGAAATACATATTCTTATTCCCCGTGAGGAGAGCTATCAGAAAACATACTTAGTTTTGAAAAAATAAATGGTTAAAGGTGTCAAAACAGCAAAAAATCTCTTTTTTTTTAAATCTCGATCTTTGACCTTTTTTATGAAGGTCAAAATTTTAATATGCATGAACTGTACTATTTTTCATCTGTTATAAATGACACAACCTTTAAAATAGCGAGATTTTTCATTTTGTCCAAACAAAAATCTTACACACTGTGCGTCGCCTCAACCGTCTAGTCTGGCCCAGATCAGCCTTTCGTAAAATAAAAATTTGTGTGTCAGATAGCCAATTTTCTTCACATTTTCGAAAACATTTCTGAATGAAAATATCGGATTTAACAAATGAAAACTTTGAAAATAACGTTTTTTTTCTAATCGTTTATGTCAATCATTGATCTTTTTCCAGTGAATGTTTTTTCGCAGCATTATGTTAAAAATGAAAATTATAACATATTTTTTAAATTATGAATAGTGCAATAATTAAAATGTTTTAAATTTTAATATTTTTTCTTTACAATTTTTCAGTGTTGTTTCTTTGGCCCAAAATATTTGACACCTGGGTTCTAGAAGAAAATAAAATATTGTTCAGTAATTTATTTATTACTTAATAATTACAATTGAACCATTACTAACTTTTTGTTTAAATATACTACGTAAGGTAGTATGCACCTATTCGCGTCCATGTAAGGATTACAACAGAATTTAAGACCAATAAAAAAGTGTAATCCATTCCGATTCGCTTAAAGACTATTACTGATCTCAGAATATATATTATTTTATAGAAAAAATGGTTGTTTTGACAAATTAATACAAATTACACCGGAAAATCTGAAAATCACGCAAAGATGTCATTGTACGTCATTGCGTCCGCCTGATTCGCTTTTGGATGTATGTGCATCCACCTTGTTGCCCCTATTTGCGTCAGGACGCCCTGGGGTACTTGATGCGATAGCACCATTTTGCGTTCGGTTTGATTGCAATGGTTCAGAGGTTATGATCAGGTTTGGAAGCACATAGGTGCACGGACGCGAATAGGTGCATTTACCTTACTACTTAGTTATTATTTATTAATTAGTTATCTGTGACTAAAGTATCCAGATAGGTACTGGCTATCGGTGGACTGGACCGTCTAGTCTTTGTCTTTGCAGAAGTGTTACAGTTAAGTTCTGACCAGTCTCAGACTAGACCATCTTGTTTGCGGCAGGTTGGGGTCTAGAGTCTAGGGTCTAGACAGTTTAGTTTGGAAGTCTGGATTGGTAAGTTTTGAGTTTTACAGAGATTTTCTATGAAAAACGTATATTTGTATCATTTTTAAACCAAATTTTGTTTTCGTCGATTGGAACCTTCTCTGTGTTTTTTAACATAACATGCCTCGAAAGATCATAAACTGAGCGTTACATAAGGTCGACTTTAGACGTCACTATTCGATTCAATCTTAACATGGATCGGTATGGAAAATTAGACATGTGAATATCCGCTTGCTCTGATCGAATTTGTCTTTATGATCTCAGCTTGGATCGGTTTCGTCAATATAACCGATTCCACAAATGCACATTACTGATGAAAATTTATTGGGTTCGCTCGATCGTAAAATTCAGCACTATGACATGGGGGGAGGTGGGGGAGTATGTGAAAGCAGACAGAATTCGATAATCCGAAAAATTTGGTCTCTTTGTGTAAACTCTGTAGGTAAATATTTCTTTTTTTTTTACGCAGATTTCAAGAAAACTGAAAATTAAAAACAATTTTGCCTTAGTGCAAAAAGTGCGTAAGTATTTGTTCGGAAAAGACTCAGGAAAGAAAGATGTCATTGCAGGTGTAGAAAAAGAAAATTAAATAAAAATAATGAAATGCAGTGAATCTAATGAAAGAGAAATTATAAGCATCCAAAATGCAATTGGTGAAAATTGCAGCAGTAAAAAGAGTACCTGCGAAAAGGAGATCGCGGAGAATGGAATTAGCACGAATGGGAGCAGGAAAGAAAAAAACCATGGGATCAAGACCCGCGAGATAAAAGTCAGAAAGGAAAAAAACACTGAGAAAGAAACCAGAGACATTAATAGCAGTAAGAGGAGAAGGAGCGAACATGTAAACAGCGAGAGTAAGAAAAGGGAAATGAAAGACAGAAAGAATAAAAGCAGTGAGAAGGAGAGCAGCGACACCAAAAGCAACGGGGAAGAAACCAACGACAACAGAGGAAACAATAAGGAGCAGATACTTAAAGTAGTTGACGCAGGCGGCGAGGGTGACTGTCTTTTTAGATGTTTTTCCACATTTCTGTACAAAAATGCGGAAAAACATTTAGAAATTCGAGGCAGAATTGTTGATAAGGTCGTAGATGATTGGGAAAGTTGTCGCCATAAAACTGATTACATCAGTGCACAAGAATACGCTACAGAAATGAAACGCGCAGGTACCTTTGGCACTGATTTAGAGATTGAAATCTTTTCCAAGTGGAAGAAAGTTATCGTAGATCTATGTACGGTGCATAACGAGCCTATTAAAAATCATACAGACCTAAAATAAATCTATAAAGCTGATGTTATCGACGGATTCCTTTTTAAATGTTACGATGAAGATGTAATTGAAGAAAAGAAGCTAAAAATTTTATTCACAGGACCATGGAAACACGGACACTTTCGAATTTTAGAGGAAATATCTTTAAATTCAAAAACTGAACAAGTAATATATTACCTACCAAATTTGGAATTGACACATTATGAAAGATCGGCGAAGAAAAGCGAAACATATGAAATAGGAACTGAGGTAAGTCAAGTAGAAAATACAGAAATGGAGAAGGAAAACAGCAAAATTAAAGAGAACAATAGAGTGCCTGGCAATAATAATAATAATAAAAAAGACAGGAATAGCTCAGAAAAAAACAGAAAGCATTTGAATAGGAAAAATAAAGAAAATGAAGAAACACAAGAAGAAACTAAATTAAAGGTGTTTGAAATTGAGGAAACCAACAGAAGTAGGACTGACCTAAACAATAATAATAATTACAAGAAAAATATAAGAAACAGTGTACATGCAGAAAAAAACGTTGCATTACCGGAGTTGATGACAGAAAGTAATGAAGCAAGCGATGAGTTTAGTAATACACATTCTATACCGAACATCTTGACCAGCCAAACAACTTATAATAGAAGGGACGCAGTCGATGACGTAGATAAATTAGACAGGAATGTTGAAAGAATATGTGAAAAATCTATACTTTGTTCTGAAAAGGAAACAGGCTATGGCGATGAAACGCATACAATAATTCCAATGAAAGATGATGACAACATTTCAGAAAAAAATCGAAAATCGAAAAAAATCTAATATTTTGTACGAATAATGATAAAAAGACTAACTTTTTCAGCAACCCACATAGTGAGAGTGAAGGACGCCTTACTTCAATTAGAAATAACTTCAGTCATTATACATTGAAGAAACAGAGAGACTCAGATAAAGAAGAAGCAGACTCAGATAAAGAATATGAACCAAATTCATCAAAAAAGAAGGAAAAAATGAAAAAAGTCGAGTACAATGTTAATATTGGAATGGTGAAGATATTGACCAGCGCAGTCGCGTTATGTAATGGCAATGATTACTATTTAAGCGATGCTTTCCTAAGGGATCAACTGGACAAAATTACAAGAGACAACTTGGAGGTCAGCTGCCCTTTACGATTTTACGCTGGAATACGTGGAAACAAAGGTAGTCATTTTGTTGGCTATGCACGTTGTGCGATTCGAAGTCATGGTGCAATGTTCAGATTTGATATATTTGAGAAAGATGAGCACATTATGGAAGTGCATGTTAGCAGTAATGAGGAAAAGAAGAAAAACCATCACGAGGACAGTCACATATTACCTTATAAGCAGATTCGTGGACCGAAACGTCAAGAAATGAAAAAATTACTGAAATATCGTTCTGTAAGAATGGCTGATTTAGAACTGAATAAGAATGTCAATAGAGAACTTGTAGGTGATGGTAACGTTCAAGATGCGAGGCGTCTAAGTGTTTTGTACCAAATAAAATCAGAAGCGCGCTGCGAAACAAAAGGAAAACTGAAATCAGCAGATCTTGAAGACATGGTTGGATTGTATTTGGAACAAAACAAAATTGCGGATAATCCATTAAGAGAATTTGCTCTCCCTTTAAGGATTATTAGTTTTACAGAAGAGCAATTAAGAATTTGTATAGAATTGATGGTACAAATGGCTCATCTTGATGCAACGTCAGCCAGGTGTAGAAAGCCTCAGTTTTTAAAATGTCCAGTGTGGTATTATACATTCGTTTTTAGAGGTCGTGAAGCTATAATAGTACTATATGAATTTATTACATCACAACATAACATGTGTTCCATTGAAATTTTTTTAAAGATAAGTGAAGCATTTTTTATAGAAAAATATGGATTAAGAAGCTGGCCGATAGTGAAGTCAGTAGTTACTGATTGAAGCTGGGTATTTATGAACAGTTTACTGAAGGAGTGGAATGAAATGAACATGGCGCACTATATAGATATGGCGTGGAATTACTTAGTGGAAGGTAAACGAATTTCACCAGTTACTGTTCTTATATTTACATGCAATGCTCACATGTTGCGAAGAATTGCGGAAAGCATTATGAGAGATATGCAAGAGCTGCAAGATATGAAATCTTTCTTATTAGAATGCTCAGCTCTCATTATAATGTGTAAAAGTATGGACGAATTGAATAACGTAGTTGAAGATGTACTTCGTGTTATTTATGAAAAGGACGAGATGATTGCTGAGCTACCTTTAAAATTTTTAACTGGCTTCAGAGCTAAGAATGAATAAGGTATTCAACAGATGATAGTTGATTCTGAAACAGCTCGGGAAATCGACGAGGAATTCATAGATTTACATAAATCCAGTAAAACTCTTTACGAAAATTCAGAATTTTACAAACATTTTTGGAAGAAGCGAGCGTACATAAAGGATTCGCTTGACATTGATACAAAAGCGAAAGTGACCAATAAGTACTATGGCGTAGTACATGATGAAAAGGGAAATGAAATATATGACTTTGGAGCATATTTTTTAAAGACCTTTTTAACTTTCGCACCTATCCCGACTGGTATAATGCTGCACTTGATTGATGATAAGATCTCACGTGTAAGTAATGCATACTCGGTAACTCATGGCAAAACTTACCAAAACAATGTACTGCCCTCGAAGCACAACAATACCCTTGCTGAAGCAACACGTGCTATAATAAATCATAACGAATGTTTAATATCGGAACACAAATTAAATATATGTTCAAAAGATAGTCTACGCATTTAAGAAAAACCGCACTATCCTGACGAAGCAACAAATCCATATCAAATAGAAAAATGGGGGCGAACCAGGTAGGATATAGACGCTCTAGAAGTTAAAAAAACCATACAGTGTTTACACGGGACGCCAACTTATAAGCATTGGCATGAAAATCGATAAAAAAGAAAAAAAAACTTACCCGAAAGTGGAAAAGAATATAAAATCAATAAAGTTTCTGAAAAAAGTTGGGTTACCTCTGAGAACATAAAAAGAAATAATATGGTTAAGAAGACAGTTAAACGCGTGCCAAACAAACTTAAAATCAGAGGATTAGTTAGACAGAAGCGAGCAAAAATCGAAATAAAAAATCCCGTAGTCAACACCTTGGACCAAGAGTTTCAAAATAGCTTTAAAGCAACACCTGAATTGGATGAAGAAATTAATATAAATAATTTGAAAAAATAAAGGGCAAGGTACAATTGCGATACAAGAGGAATCCAACGAAGGACATGATAGAATTAGAAGAGCAAGCAGGGTAGGTGAATGTGAGATTCTCTCAAATGGTCTTGTAAGTAGCGTGGCTTATTATGCATTTTCGCATTCGTATTTTATAAAGATTGGTACCTACAGAGCAAAGATTAACGTACCTTTATCACATACGGAATTTCAGTTGACAGCAAGAGAAATGTATGATCTTCCGCGCAAAACCGGGTGGATTGATTCTATAATAATAGACTGCTTTACTGCAACGCATATGGATCATTGGGATTCTGGAGATATCTCGTATATGTCAACAGACCTTTCAAATAAAGCAATAGGTAATCTTGCGCCAGAGAGAAAAAGTAAAATGGCAGAGATCTTAAATATTAAAACGCCAGTGAAGGATAAATTATTGATACCATATGTATACGCTGGACACTATCGATTAGTATATTTGGACAAAGCTGAAGAAAATTTTGCACTTTTAGACCCATACGAAGTGGGAGGGGACGAAGATAGAGTTTTTCAAGCATTCTTGGACTATATGAAGGAAGTGAAAGAATCTAGCAGTTTGATTGATTTGAAATACATTGACTGGAATCGAATAGATATAAAAGATAGACCGTATCAGGTCGCAACTGATTCTAGTAACTGCGGCTTGTACGTAGCATATTACATATATTGTATTGGGAATAACCTCAAATTCAATTTATCGTTCGATCCAGTCGCATATAGACAAGAAGTAGCAGAAACACTTATTATGAAATCGGAAGATATGCGCAATAAATGTTTGTATTGTTTCGGAGTAGCAAAGAAAAGACTTATTAGAAAAATTTGCATATATTGTAACCGTTGGATGCACTCAGGATGTTCCGAAAGTGGCAACGTAAACACCAGTGATGAGGAGAATGGTAATTGCTATATGTTACCAAGAAAACGAAAGAAAAAAGTAGTTGAAGAAGAGATCGAGAATGATTTACATAACTGTGATTATGTAACTTGTAAACTATGTAATCGATTCAATTCTATGAATATAAAAAAGGTTAAAATAACGGAGTAATTTCCCACACGGCTAAGTAGTCAATTAGAAGTAACAGGTTTTATTACCTCAATGTATTGCCGATAAAATCTGAGGAAGTTTACACGAAAATAGTCTTATGCCTACAAAAGTATCTTATAAACTTATATTGTTTTTGAGAGTAAAATGAAAATACTTAGATCCCAGTGAGAAATTGGTAAGACTCACCGTTGTTGCAATATTGAACCATGCAGGGAGTGTTTGCCCTCCGCCTGGACAATATTCGCCATTCATTGAGCCTGTGATTCATTTACCACTGGGAGCAAAATCAAAGAGAGAACAATCAGGGAGATCCCAGTAGGAAATGGCAAAGACTCACCATTGACGCAATATTGAACCATGCAGAGGGTGTTTTCCCACCGCCTGGATAATATTCGTCATTCACTGAGCCTACGGTTAATTTACCACTGGGAGCAAAATCAGAGAGAGAGAGAAAAATCAGCGAGGTCCCAGTAGAAAATTGCCGAGACTCACTATTGGCGCAATATTGAACCATGCAGGGAGTGTTTGCCCTCCGCCTGGACAATATTCGCCATTCATTGAGCCTATGATTCATTTACCACTGGGAGCAAAATCAAAGAGAGAACAATCAGCGAGATCCCAGTAGCAAATTGCCAAGACTCACCATTGGCGCAATATTGAACCATGCAGGGGGTGTTTTCTCTCCGCCTGGATAATATTTGTCATTCACTGATCCTATGGTTCATTTACCACTGGGAGCAAAATCAGAGAGAGAGAAATCAGCGAGATCCCAGTGGAAAATTGTCAAGACTCACTATTGGCGCAATATTGAACCATGCAGGGAGTGTTTGCCCTCCGCCTGGACAATATTCTCCAATCATTAGGCGCATGGCATTTTTTCACGGGGAGGAAAATCAGTGAGATGAAAATCATCAAAAATTTTCAAAAAACGCTCACTTTTTGAATTTTTAACCAAAATGACAAGGACTGACAAAGATACGGGCAGACAGGCAGACAGACTGACGTAGAGATAGACATATTCGCGAAAACCTGTTTTTCGGAATCAGACGGTCTAAAAACGTGGGCATTTGACAAAAACGGGGACGTCAAATTTTACTCTGATGAGAATGTAAAAATGTAGATCTTAAATGGGAATGCCAGGTAGCATTTTTTTGGTGTGGATTCATAATTTTTATTGAAAAGAATCATAACTCCAAAGTAAAATTCGGACATACCTAGTCCCGAATATTTGACCTTATTTATTAAAATGTTTATATATTCAATTCCCTTATGAAATTTTATTCAATCATTCAAAAATAAATATTTTCGATGTTCTCAATATTTTCATAAATGAAACGTGAAAAAAAAGTACACACAGCGGGAATCGAGCTCCGAACCTTATGGGTACAAACACAATCCACTACCACCTGCTCACAGTCCCAAAATTCTGGATGATGAGGCCAATAATTTTTATAAGTTTTGCTAGTCGTCCCGAAATTTCGGGAGAAGTCTATTTCCTTTTCCAGCTTCGCCAGTTTTTTGGGACGTTTATAAACGTAACCTACTTGAAAGGATGTTTTCTTAAAACTGGCGAACTGGCCAGATAATGTGTCCTGGGAATTTCACAGTTTCGCACTTTGGGGTCGTGAGATTTTTTAACATGAATGATGAATCTGAACAAAAAACACATTAGCTGGCACTCCAATTGTTAAATAACAAGATGGGAATATTGAACCTTTTAAGAACATTCTTGACGACGACGAAAAATATATATATATATATTTTAGTAGTATCTTTACTTCCGTAAAGTGCTGACGACGAGGTTCCTGTTTCACAAGGGTAGAAAAATAAGCGAAAGCATTTAGCAATTTAAACTTTGCACAATTGAAAATGAAATTATAAATCAACAGTCTATCCCTACCTTTCTAACAGAAATTCCGCAATTTAGCAGATATCCCTACCTAAATCACCCCAGCTATGAACCTTCGAGATATATCGAACAGAACTCAAAATCGCAGATCGAGGAGCCGACATCGGGAGGGGCACAACATCGGACTGGAGCGCCGCGCCAAGGCACAAGTCCAGGGGGGGCACCGTATCGCGGATCAAGACACTTCATGGAGCTTAAATGCTCACTTTCTCATTAAATTGAAGGTTTAGAGTTAATACATACTTAATTTGAAGTTGAAAATTCAAACCTCCCTTAAGTCTGAAGCAAATTGAAAATTTCTTTCCATAATATAAAATACCTCTAAGCACCTTACTTCCGTGTAGTGCTGACGACGAGATTCCTGTTTCACAAGGGCAGAAAAATAAACGAACGCATTTAGAAATTTAACCTTTGCACAATTGAAAATGAAATTATAGATCAACAGTCCATCCCTACCATTATAAACAAAATTTTGCAATTTAGCAGATATCCCTAACTGAATCACCCCAGCTTTGAACCGTCGATATGCATCAAACAGAAGTCTAAATCGCAAAAATTTGGGAAACATGGCACGGACCAGAGCTACCCTGACTTTAGCCCGTCCGCGTTTGGGGATTTTTAAAAGAGAATAAAATTTTGAAGTTTTGTGGGCCTAGTCTATAAGTTGTCGCACGTCCTATCCCAGGTCACATGTAAGTACTGCTACCAGGAGTGTCTTTAACTAAATTCTAGCCCGTTCCATTGTCAACGATAAGAAGGAAGCATTTCTTCGGTCACACTACGACGGTAGGACGGTATTTTTAAGGAAAAAGAACGGGTGAGTTGATTTACAGTATCGCCTCAAATTTTTCTTCATTTATGCTATATTTTAAACCACGTCGTTTTATTTCATTATCGCTGTAACAGTATTCTTTCATATACCCGTCTGTGTTTACAAGTGAAATCAAATGTGTTATAATTTGGGAAACCTAGTGCATTCAATTTCGTGACTAGAATAACCTTTCCACCTGTTTCTTTTCTTAGTTAGAGATTAAGGGGCAACACCTTTGAGTGAGAGAAGACCAATGCAATCAACCCACAGTAAAATATAAATAATAAAGGGGCGAGTCCCTCTCGTGTTTTCAGTTAGAGGAGCCTCCCCCGCACACATAACATCGCGTATAATTTCTGTTTAATTTTGTTGGCCAACTTTGTATTTACTTCTAGAATCCGGCAGATAATTTATAGTACATTGTTTATTCGTACGTGACATTTATGCTATTCATGAAATTCACGGAATCAATTAGATTCAACGAATTTACTGCAATCGAGGAATTCATGGGAACATCGGAATTCATCAAATTTGTGGAATGCACGAAATCCTTAAATTCAGGGAATTCTTTGAATTTAGTGAACTATTTGTATTCCGTGCACACCGTGAATTCAGCTACTTCCACAAAATCCGTGAATACCGGCCGTTATATGAATTCCTTGAATTCTATAAATTCTATAAAATCCAAGAACTCGAGGAACAAGTGTGCTGATAATTGCTTTTCAATTTTTTTTTCTCGCTAAAACAGGTATCGAGATATCAATTTTTAACAGTGTATACCTTAGAATAATTTTGTAAGTAACTATCGTTTTTTAAAGTATTCAGTGCTTAGCACTTACAACTTTTGTACTAAATTGAGCAAATAACAAGAAATAATTTAATGAAGTGAAAAACTAAGAATATGTTTCCGAGTTCCACATACCAAAGTCAGCTTAGGCGAGCATTATTACTCGATTAGGTATACACAAAAGTGCCAGGATTTTGTATATAGCACAAACGGAAAACATTTAACAGGCAGTCAATTCCTACGTAAATGGGAATTAGATATCTCCCATTGTTTTAGGGTTTTCACATGCCGGAGTCGGCTCCGGCTAGAATTACTGCTCGGTTTGATGAACAAAGTTGTAGGATTCTGTACATCGCACAGATCGGAAGCACTTAACAGGGACTAAATTCCCTAACAAAAGAGAATTTTATATCTCTTATATTTTCCGAGTTTTGCATACCAGAGTTAGCTGAAGATGTCACTAATACTGGGTTTTCAGAAAATGAAAGTGTGACTTGGTCCAATCTTTGACACACTTTTTGAGGGTTAGCATATATTTTTTCATTCAGCAGTATCTGTTCTTTAAGGAGAATATATACACATTATAGATAAAAAACTTAGAGGGGCTTTTAACTTTTCTAATTCAAACTATAATTCAAAGCTTTTTTTGTGCAGCCAGTATGCATCTTTTCTTGGCAGAATGAAGAAAGCTGAAACATAAAAAAAGAAGCTAGATGAGCATGGAATATCAAGGGTGGTTCTTAAAAATCACAATGGCCCAATTTCTTATAAATGGAAGGGTACAACTAAGGTACCTTAGTGACAACAAATAATATTTTTAAGGTTTTAGCATATTGATAAACTTTTCACGACAAATCATACGCCTTTCTTGTGGTTAAAACTTCGCGGGAACTCCTAATTATTAATAGAAAACTAACAAATGGACTCTACTGCGACCACGTGGTCAATGGCGCGAAATCCCGACATATGGACATTATGATAAACGGAGCAAACCAAAAGAAATCTTCCACGAAAACCTTACGCACTGGTTTAACTATTTACATACTAAAAAAAAATCAAAAATAAAATCACTCTTATAAAGGCTAGATTTCTTAAGGGGATGGCAAAAGAAACACAAGATCAAACCAAACATGCCATTGCCTCGCCTGCCGAAATAGCAAAAAGGTTTACTTCTAAAATCTACCGTATTGAATTGGAATTTTTATTCGCTATTTATTCTACAGGTCCCAAGAAAATTGCGTATAATCCAATTAGCGATTACATTCAATAGGGCAAATAAACATCCAATTAGAAATCAATTTCCTTCCGACCAAATGAATGAGGCACGTTGGTGACAGGCGAGGACCAAGATCGAAAGAGACCGTACCGTTTCTTAACGAGCTAGCTAAAATCGTCAACTCGAAGGGTACTCTGTGAAGGCGCGTTCACGAAACCTAATGTCACATCGCAACTACCGGGAAAATCACAAAGTAAAGAATCACTAACTAGAATTATGAACCATATATCGTAATTATCTAAATATACTTGTGTTTAGAGATGCAATTTACCTTCCGCTTGTCGCGTGTGCTTTTACACACGGATTGTGGCATGCACCTGTGAGATGCATATTCACTTTTCCATAGTTTACGACTGTCTTTTTAGTCAGAAATGACGAAAATATAATACATATCAATGGTGCGAGTTAATGTGTTTTGTAACTAAAAAGAAGTGTTGGGTAAACTGAAATATAATTTTAAAAACGTATTACAATTAAAGTTTCATAATCATAGCAAAAAGAAAAAGCAAACATTTCACCAATCAGTCGATTATATCACTTGAATCATTATAGTCATCTTCCATACTATGGGCCTAGGGGGTAAGCAT
>JAAAKG020084711.1:0-16626 GCA_010014905.2 Druon quercuslanigerum | reverse complement strand
AATTTTTAACAAAAAAGATTAATTTAAAGAAAATAAAGACTTTGTAACAAAATAGTTAAATTATTAGATTGTAACCGTATTTTCATCAAAAAAGGTCATTTTCAACGAAAAAAGATTAATTTTGAACCTAATAGTTAAATGTTTTAAAAATACATCAAACACTTCAATTTTTAATAAAAAATTTTAATTTTAAACAAAATAGTTGCATTTTTAATCAAAATATTTAAATTTATATGCAAAAAAAACAAATTTTTTAGACGGCAGTTAAAGTTGCAACAAGAAAGTGGACTGTTTACCAAAAAAGATGAATTTTTAACAAAAAAGATTAATTTAAAGAAAATAAAGACTTTGTAACAAAATAGTTAAATTATTAGATTGTAACCGAATTTTCACCAAAAAAGGTAATTTTCAACCTAATAGTTAAATTTTTTTAAATAAACCAAAAAGTTCAACTTTTTATAAAAAAAAGTTCAATTTTCAACAAAATAGTTGAATTTTTAATCAAATATTTAAATTTATCTGCAAAAAAATACCAATTTTTTGAGAAGGCAGTTGAAGTTGCAATAAAAAAGTTGATTGTTTACCAAAAAAGATAAATTTTCAACAAGAAAGATTAATTTAAAGAAAATAAAGACTTTGTTAAAAACAATTGAATTTTTAACAAATTAATTAACTTTTCAACAAAATAGTAGAATTTAGTGATAACCGCAAAACTCAATACTCATAATTCCCTGATTTTTCCTTTGATCATTTTTTTTCCTGGCCATTAATATTTAAGGACCAGAATATTGTAACATTTTTATCATACAATTTTTTATAAATGGAATAAAACAATATATTTTCGAATTAATGTTTAAAATTTTCAAACCTATTTATTTCAATCCAAACATGACTGTTTTACCATAAAAGATGAATTTTTAATCAAAAAAGATGAAGTTTTTTGCTAAAAATGATCACTTCTTAACAAGATACTTTTTATTTTTAACATTAAAAGTCAATTTCAAAAAATAGATGGATATGTAACCAAATATAGAATTTTTTGCTTAAAAAGATTAATTTTCAACCAAGCAGTCTTATTATCAAACAAAAAGATTAAACTTCAACCAAAACCGGTTACATTTTTCACTAAATATTTTAATTTTAACCCTAACAAGATAAATTTCTAAACAAATGATTTTTTTTAACTGTTAAATTTTCAATCCGAAAAGTTGAATTTACAACAAAAGGATAAATTCTCAATAAAAATGTCTTAGTAGATATTTCAATAAAAAAGCGAACTTTCAATAAAATATTTGAATTAAACCTACAAAAATGAATGTCCATCCAAATGATCGAATTTTTAATATAAAAAAAAGATTAAACTCCAATCAAAAACAGTTGCATTAGCAGCCAAATAGTTTAAAAATCAAGCTAAAAAAACGATTTTTTTAAAAGACAGTTGAATTTCAAACCCGACAAGTTTAATTTACAACAAAAAAGGCGAATTCTAAACGAAACATGCATTTTTTTACATTAAAACAAAATTTTTTAAAAAAACGAAATTGTTAAGTTTTCAATTGAGGAGTTCAATTTTCAAGAAAACAACTGAATTTTTGACAAAAAACTTCAGTTTTTAACCAGATAGGTAATTTTTTAAACTACAAATATGAATTCATAATTAAAAATGTAATAATAGACAGTTCATTAAAGTGCTTCCTACAGAAATTTTCTCACTTATGCATTTTTTTTTAATTCCTAAATTTTCTCGAAATTTCCCTGACCAACAAAATTTCCTGACTTTTCCCTGATTGTCCCTGACCTGTGCCCAAAACCTAAATTTTTTACCAAAAACAGATGGATTTTCCTATTGTATTTTATTAATTTATTTAAGCGAAAAACGAGAAAAATTGAAAGTTTCTTAAAAACAGTGGCAAAAAGAGAGGGATTCTTTGCAAAAGTGAAAAATAGGAGCATAGGAGAAAGACAATGAAACAGCTTGTTTTTCGTTTTTTTTTGTTTCAAATAATTCAGTTTTCAGTCTATTGAACTTGAGAAATGTGAAGGTTGGGGGTGGGTCAAAAGAATTCCGAGAAGGCACCCCTCTTGAACTTCGGTGGAAGGAGGAAGAATAAATAGAGAAGCGCAAGAGGAGAACGGTAGATCTCTGAGAACACGTATGCACATATGTGTCTCCCCAATCACCCCCACTCCTCTAACCTCCAAAAACTGAACCACCCCTCTCGACGCCCGGCCAGTGCCATCCCCCACTCTTCCATCTCTTCGCGTCGACCGGTCCCTCGGCGCGATCGCGGAACGCACTGGTTCCAGTACCCGACAGCCTCCGCGCAGTTCAGTTCTCGTTGTTCGCCTGACTCGTGAAGTCATTTTTTGTCAGTTTACTCCAAATCTGTTCGCGGCTCACATTTCCTTTCCCAAATATCTCAATACGTCTCCACTGGTTCAGTTAATTAGCCACGAACCGCCAAGTGATTTACTTTTATTTACCGCGAAAAAGTAGTTCCAAGAAAAAACGAGGCGTGCGATCCACCGGACGTTCCGCGTGTTCAACTGTTCACGTTAGCGGAAGCGAGTTTCGAGTTTGCTGAATCCTTTTATTTCCACTTATTTTTTCCACTCCTTTCCGATATTGGTTATTCATATCCACATCTGTTCTCCTTCTTTCCTCTTTTTAATGATTTCCTTGATGTAACGTTCATGTATTACGTAAAATCTAAAAAAGAAGAGGTGATGCTCCAATTTTTTTTTTTTACGTTAAGGGTAAAAATCTAGAAAAAGCGCTGCGTGGAGGGTGGTTGTAATGAAAAAAATTACGTAATATATGGATGTTCCTTTTGTTTTTTTGTCAGCGAGTTTGGTAGTTGCTACCCAAGTTCTAAGTACAATCCCCAACGTACAATTTCAAATCCGGTTGATATAAAAATGTGCTCGAGTGATTTTACCGACCAAGCGCGGTGAACAGTGGCGTGAGAAATGGGCAAATTCGTGATCATCTCGTCTTCAGTTTTTTTCTCGAGGAAATTTATGTTTCTTTCGTTCTTCAACAAAATTTATAAGGTAATTCTACAAAGTTTTTGCATTAGGAATTTTTGGAGCAATGCTTCTTGACCTTCTCCAAAAGAGTTTAGGTTTCAAATTTCGATTTGAGATTTGAAATCGATTTTAACCTTTTCAAAAGAGGTCTTCATCAACAAAAAATTTTGAAATTTATAAACCTGACTTTTTTTTGAGAAAAAAGTGCACGTGTTCAATTTTTGATCGAATTTCAAAAAAAGGTATTTTCTCGTTTTTTATCTGGATTGCAAAGTCATGCTTATTTTTTTCATATAGCTTCCAAACTTTTTGCAGATAAGGCAAAAAAAAGATGTTACAGATAATTTAAACTCTTTTGAAATTTGAAAATAAAGTTTGAACACGTGCTTCAAAATCGATCTCTTTCATTATGCATCTATTATTTTATATATTTTACATGTTACTATCACCAATATTGATGCAAAAGAATTCGAAGTGAAAAATTCAGTTCTGAACAATTATTAGTGATTTTACGTCTAATATGAACAGCAATCATTTGTCAAAATTCTATACTCAACGTTTCGTGCTTGCTATTTAAATCTCGCGTCTTTTTCTCCACATACGGTGCGCGAAATTTTGAATAAATCTTTTTTAAAAGCGAAGAGTAGTTTGAGTTACGCGACGGTTTCGATTTTTTGCTTCAGCCATTTTGACTCCACCAAACTATAATGGCGTAACTAATTTTGAGAATTTTTTAATTTGTATATTATTTAAAGAAAAAATAGTTTTGCTTTCTGTTTATTATTTTATTATTAGCAATATTTTGTTTTTATTGAGTTTGTTAGGTATTATTTTAACTAAATTAATGGGAGCTCGTGGAGCAATAAAATGTTGTACAGTAACGCTCGGAATTATGAAGAGGCCATCTTTTTTTAAATTAATTTTTTATCGATGTACTAAAGTATATCTAGTTCAAAAATGAGTATTTTTAAAAATAATTAATAAAATCGAGGACAATATTCCTATTATTTACTGTAAATATCTTTTTAGAATGAATTGAGGGAGAACTTCTGAAAGAAAATTTTAGGCTAAAATTGTTAATTTACGTGGCTGTTTCAAGTTTTATATTTTTGCTTTCTCTTTAAGTAAAAATTGAAATTCTTATTGAAACCTAATGATGCAGGGCTAATTTTATTCTGAATTATACAAGTGTATTTTTTTATAAACTATTTTTTTTAATACAATATTTTAAATAAAAAATCTACTGAGGAGACTTGTAGAAAATATTTCAAGGAATAAAATGAGCTCTTCAGCATTGAGATTCATCAAGAATTGCAACTTTTACGTGAAGAGAAAGCAAGAACATACAACTCAATAACTATTCTTCAATTGACAATTTTAACTTAGGATATTTGTTTCTACAGTTAGCCTTTAGTTCTCGTCCAAAATGAGTTACAATTAACAGTGGGGTCTTTATAAATAATTTGTAACAGGAAAAGGGGCCATTTCTACCGAAATTTCGGTACATTCTGAATTTTCGTAAGCCGAAATATACTTTTATGTTTTAAAGTTATTAGTTATATTGCCAAAAACTATAACTATCGGCAACCTAAAGATCCAAATGTATCAACAAAAAATAAAAACTCAACAATATTTTGAATCGAATATTTTCCTGTGACTCAATATTTTTGTAATTTGTTTTTAGGTAAATGAAACGACCAATACAAGATATTTTTATCGAAATTGGCCTCAAATTAAATTTTGTATTTAGTTACTTATAAAATAAAGAGGGGGAGGGGTCATTAACCCCACTTCAGAAATTATTTTTGTCATATATTCATCTAAATTCTATGAACTATTTTTTTAAATTATGAGACTGATTACATTGACGATATCTTTAAGAAAGTCGGCGTTGCCGAGGTGAGTGAGACCGAAAGAGGCTACAAGTGCACCAACATGCTCGTTGTGACCTTTCGTTCTCGCACCTGCCTCTCAGGCAATGTCGTCAATTGCCAATCGGTCCCAATGTGTTTTCCTAGTTTAAGCTAGTTGACCAGTCATGATACGACTCATTCAGAACCGTGATAATCCAGACCAAAGTCCGAAAGATTGTAATTTCTTCCAACAATAGGCTCAGACTATCATTTATTAATTACACGTTTTAAATTTTAATGTAAGAAGTAATTTTTTTTACCTTAAAATTTCTAATGCAGGGGATTCTTAATTTATGAGGTGTAACTGAATTTTAATTAAATGATCTTACTAATTAATCGAATCTCCATTTATATTTTAGCACGTAGCTCGTTGTTCAGTCAAATATATATTTTTTTAACTCGACAATGGTTTTAGAACGAGGATCAATAATTTGAACCCCTGGTTAAGAAATCGGCTCTGAACTAGAACATTTTCACTGAAGAATCATTTGAATAAATCTTTTCCTGAAAGCCTCAAAGGGTCTAAGAAAATCGGCATTCAAATTCTAACCGTCATACTTCGGAATTTTTATCTCTTTGGGCTCTCATCGAACCCCTTTTTTGCATCTGCAGTTAGGGGCTTTTGCTTTAGTTGAATGCGAGTGTCATAAGCCGCAGACAGTTAAGTGCTTGTGATATTGGGAACGGCCGGATAAGTTGGTCTCTATCGTTGATGGTCACATTGCCGGGCCCAATTAAATGAAAGCTTCGCGCCATGGTTTCGTAAGGTCGGCTCATCGAGCCATATTTGGTCGGCGACAAACATTGCTGCCCACCCTATTGCCGCCTTCGTCGATTCGATTGGATATTCTATCCGTCTGAGACGAGACCCAGACTTCCTCTCTTACTTGATGAATTGTCTCAAAAAAAAAATCGGCTGAATCGAAATTCGAAATAGTAATTCAAATTTCCTTCCACTGATATGAAACGGTTGTCCCAACTTTCGTGCAATAATCTTAGGTATACTTAACTCAAAATAAAAAATTCAAACTCAACATTTTTTGTGTTTTTATATTTCTGGGTCTGTAGGGTCCCAGAGGTTCGTAGTTTTTTTTGCAAAATTTTAATAGTCATCGCCATTCTAATTGTGTATAATAAAAAAAAAAAGATTTTTGAAATGACAGTTTTGTTGAATGCGTGAGAGTGAGTTTCCTGCTGAGATCCCTGCAAGAAACGATCCTATGGTATATCGGTCAATTAGGTCGCCACAGGGAACTTAATTCGAAAATGCAGTAAATCAACATACTTAAGCTAATCGATCCACGAATTCAGAGAGGGGAAGCACTATTTCACCCAATGGGAGACAATAGGTTCTTCCTTTTAATTAATTTAATGAAGCTCGTGGTTTTTTTCTGAATCGTTCAAAAATTACTTTGAACCACTTATAAAAATATTATTAAAGTAATCATCCGAAACAAGGGTATCAGTTTGACCCCATCTCGAATTGAGGGTCAAAGTTTACACTGCAATTTGCTTTAATCGATTTTAACCAACTCCCACGTACATAATTTACTCTTCCTCAGATTGACCCCCACAAAAATTTCTCTGAACGCTTTTTACTTCCCCATTAAAGGAATTGTTTTTTTGTTTTCTCTCTTAAACTGAGGCAAACCATTTGGCTTCGGCTATCGCTGTCGTGAAGTTGGCACTCTGAAGGGATCCTGGTACCTACATGTTCCTTACATTATTTTTATCCGAGTACGTGTCTGTGCGTAATGGGTAGCAGAAGCCCCTTTCTTATTTGCACCGTTTCGTTGCCAAGTGTAATAATAATAAACAGCTTTTTACATTTCCCTTTGCCCCTCCCAGAGCAAGTCCGCTTATTTCTTTTTCTTTGTTTCTTTTCTTTTTGATGGAAAACTTAAAACATTTGAAAGTAATTATGTTTTTGCTTGCTTTTGGAATTTTTGTTTCATATTTTTTATCCCGCGGGGGCTATGATGCATCAATTTTTTATTTGGCTAATAAATATTAAGTAGTTTCATAGATAAAAGAATTTAAAATAAAAATTTGTAATCCAAAATGTTTTTGAGTTTCGTTTTCTTTGAATATTTTGAGATCCGTATATTCTAAATACATTAGAATTTATTATTTTTAACATTGTGACATTTATAAATTCATTTTCAAAGTTGATGTGAGAAAATGTCTTTATTTTACATTTAAAATGAAGTTTTTGCGGCGAGTGAACTGTTACGTAGTGTAAATTCAAGAAGGAAGCCTTTTTCTTGATTTATTTGACAGGAAAAAGTGCACCTTCATTCTGCCGACTTGCCGAGGCTTCAAAGCGTAAATTAACTCAAAACAACATTAACTAGCAGCATGCGCTTAGTACCTATTTACCTATGCGGTTACGTCTGCCAAGACTACGCTTATTTTCGCGTAAGAATTATAATTCCACTAGCTGTAAGTGATTTTCGTTTTGTCTTCCTTGCCACTAAAGTAGATTTATTTTATTAGTAATACATTAGTATCGAATGATCGATAAAAAGTCGAAGCAAGGAGCTGTTAACTCTAGCAATTTTGCCCCCCCCCCCCCCCTCCCACAACTGATAGAATGATGCAATCCTAGAGTGCAAAATTAGCAAATCTAATGTAGCAAAAGTTGAATAATTTGCTTAAATTTTCAGGGAAAATATCGCTTCATTTATTCATTTTATTCAAAATCTTTTTTCGTGACTCGCTGGCTGTTAGGATCATGGGTACGGCCCTGAACCTCTCCTACAAGCGAGTAAAGAAGACGGTCGTCTGCAGACTGTAGACACACGTGCGTTGCCGGTTCTCTCGCCACTCGCTTATGTATAACGACGATGATCTTTTTTTACCGGCAAGTCGTTAAAAAAACGTTACCAGGATATAAACTCGAGCCGCAGAAAGTAAGTGCGCCTGCTGGCATTTTGCTGGAGAAAAATATTTCCCAACGATCATTCCACTATTCTTCACACGAGATGGATGCTAATTTCGTAAATGGGATGTAAGAACCTAAGGCTAATTCTGGTTTTACTTATTCATATTAGTTGGGCAGATTTCTTTTATCAGCTCTGAATTATTTCTTATTGTTCAATAAACACTAGTTTATTATCAACCTGGATTAATTAACAAATGTGAGGCATTTACTGTGTCCAAAAATCATACGACTATTGCAGTCTTGTCCTCGAGGAGCGGCCATCTTTAGGCAACGGATTAAATGTTCATTATGGATATTAGGCTTCAGAAATTTGCATAAAGGCGGAGTTCCCGCGATAACGACGCACGGAAGACTCGTCCGACTGGCGAATCGCTTCTCGTTCCCGCCTCACTCTTCAAATTTCTCCTATTTTTAAACACTCCCTCCATTTCTCTCTTTAACCTGTCATTCACGTTTGAAACTCACAGTTTCTTGTAAAAGTAAATGATAGCAAATTCCTTTATTTTAATGTTGATCCCGAACTTGGATGCTTTTGACTAGAATCGAATGAAATAGTAATCTTTCATTTGAACTGTTCGGAGAGTTCCCTGCGAGTTTTTCATATTTAACTAAATCGAAAGCCCCATGTGGAGCCTTTTGTGTGACCTGTGAGGCCTCAAAGCTGGTGAATTGTGATAGACGAGGGGACATGATTTAGAAAAGGTTGAATGGTTCACTGGTTCTTGCCTGAGTTTTTCAGGCACCTGCATGCATTTGAGGGAGGCTCCCATGACGACATCTCCACGTAAATGCAGGCTTTATTCAAGGGTTTGAATATCTAAGACCGTAACTCTGCGGGAGTTTATAAAGAAACCTTAGATAATTGAACAGGGAATTAAATTTTAAAAAATAATCCAAATATCGATAGAAGGCAGTGGTGTTATTCATGTCACTTATGCGAAAAGATCCACAAAGTTTCGTTAAAAAATATTAATTAGTCTCGAATCAAAATAAAATGTTGGAATCCAAAAAAATGTTGGGGCTTTGACTCCCTTGCATTTCAGATCTGGATCTGTGGGTCCTAGAGAGTTCTACTTTTTTGCAAGCTCTTAGTAGAGGTTTTGCCTTGAAACCAGCAGTTAAGGAATTTATGAATATGGGACAGAGTGTAAACTGAGAAGTATTTTAGAATTTAGGGTCGTCCCTGAGGAAGAGAGTGCTAAAGGCAACCACCAGAAAGGGACGGTATATTGAGCCGAAGCTAAAACGGCTGTTGTAGATGCCGAAGGATCGAATCTCTCTTTCTCTCTTATATTTCTCTTCCTTGGCCGCGCTTATTTATTGCCGGTATTAATACCAACTCGGAGAGTCGTTCGGTGATTACATAAAACTCGCTTGCCTCTCATTTCCTCGGCAATACGGCAGGCGGTTTTGCCCTCCCTTCCCCCAATGCCAGTTTCTTACCCCTCCTCGACGGATCTTATCTTCAACCGTAATGGGACCTGGTTAACTGGCATATCTATCCGTCTATCGAGGCTCTCCTCTCATTTGAGGTCTTCGGGACGAAATGTGGAACCAAAAATTTATATATATATATTTTTTTTTGTAAGAAACAAAAAGCGAGAAAAAAAGGATATCAGTGTCGAGTGCAACGAGCAGGATTTGAAGAGGGACCAGGACGAAGAAGAAGAGGACGTTTCATCGAGCGGAGTATCTGTTCACATCTTACCGGGCAGCATTAGATTGAAGTTGAACCTTCTAATACTGTCAGGTAAAGATGTCGTCAGGATTCCGAAGTCATCGTGATCTACGACAACGAAGTTAAAAAATCTGGCTGAGGAAATAATGTAAAAATTAGTTACAATTAATACTAAAACGATATTTAAGTAAGACTATTTGGCGAACTGAGATAAAAAAAAGCGTGATGTTCTCTTATCTGGTGTTATCTTATCATAGCCTCGTTTTATCTCGAGCTGAAAATTTAGAGCTTGTGACATTCTAAGCAACAGGGTCGACTTTGTGGAGTGAAATTTTGGCCCTGCTAAGCAGTCGCATGTTATTTACCTTACAAAAAAAGGATACGTTAGAATCCAAAATATTTTTGAATGTCTTATTGAAAACTTATCTATTTTTCAGTTTTCGCACTCTAGGCTCGAGACATAAGTTCCATTTTAATCACACTCGTCAAATCACCTTCTGCTAAAGAGCAATTTGAAATTTTACTTGCAAATATAAGCAATTTTTTGTGTCTCCGCCGCGTCTTGTCAACGTAAATTCAAATATACAGGAAGCGCATTAAAATTCTTTCCTTCTCGAATTTTGATCAGGAGTATAATATCACGAATGCTTAAAATCATGTCCGTAGTCCTCTTGGATTTTTTGCCTTAAGTGGAGGCCATATGAAATTTTTTTGGACATTAAAGATTGCCTAAATGGTTTGAAGCGCCGATGTGAATGCAAATGTCAACTGTAGTATGTATGAACATGCGTGTAGCGTAGCTGGGTAGGAGGCATCTGGAAACGAAATTGCGAGGAGGCCCAGGAGCGAGTAGGCGCGTCAGGAATTTAACGTCTTGAAAACGGTGCTACGCTCGTATAAAAGCGCTGCGTGGGTCTGTGACTCTGGCCCGAAGAAAGCGGACACTCGACTCGGCAAGGGTCCCTTGGGACAAATCCAGAGGTTCTGTTTTTTAGGTATAATCTCCTATCCCGAAAAGGAAAACATTTGTCTTATTTAGGTTGCCTTGGATCGACTTACAACCGTTTCTGGAAGTCGGTATATTTATGTACCGAGGGTATTTTCAAGGCGAGATGGTACACTGGCTTTTCTCAAAATTTAAGAGCCCCTTCGGGTACGTGGGATTTAGTATAAGAGGATTTTACGGCCTCCAGCTTGTTTCCGGATCGGGATGTTGTCTTAAGACTTTAAGCCAAACATTTTGAAGTTGAATTCAATTATCTTTTTTAATGACATTCTAAAAGTTGCCTCTTGCAGAAGCAGTTGCGGCAAAACTAGATTTGGAATGTTTCAAATTAAATTTAAGGATCTCTTTCCTCTTGATGGTTGAGGCTGAACAGTCAAGATGTACTGCACTTTTCGTATGTAAAACAATAGTTTTGGTTTTGAAAATTATTAGAGTAAGCTGTATGCTGAGAAGGGTTCGTGTGAGAGGGACAGACGATCTGATAACATTCTATTGAGGCGATTTGGCAACACTGTCTAGATCCGAGTTCAGACCACGGTTCAGACTTCAGACAGTGGAAGAAAGCTCTTGGACTTCTTGGTTGGGACGAGAACTGAACACCAACTCGACGTTATCTTCACTGTAGCATGTTGCTGATTTATGAGCGCGTTAACTGCATGCCTTCTAAATATAAAATCCATTGGAGGGCGTCGTTGCACGGCTACCGAAACGAATGGGAAACGATTATTCGAGAAAGCACACATGAGAGAGAGAAACATAGTTGCAGAGAAAGAATGAAAGAGTGAGTGGGGAGGGAAGTCCACATAGTTCGTATTGGTTCGTTGAGCATAGGTGGCCTCCAGGGCCAATTACAATCTCGAGAAGAAGGAACGAGATACAACACAGGATAGATGTAACATTTATTGCGTCCTCAAGACAAAGTCCCGCAAGGGCAATTTGTTTTAAAAGCACGTTACGCAGATTATGGTTCCGACTATTATTTATGGAAAGAGATTTCGATGCAAAGGAGTACTCTTGTTCTTTCCACTTACATACAAATGTAGAAGTTTCAAGCAAAAATATTAATGACGTTCAGATATGTACTTGTTTCAAAATAAAAATCTTTTTCGATTGAGATTACTTGGAATATTTTTGTTTCTGTAGGTTGTAGAGAGTTGCAGTTTTTTGCAAACTGCATTCTAGTATACAAACAGGCTATCTTATATCTAAAATTTATGTGTCTCATAAAATGCAGGGAAAAAGCGGGATTTTCGGTGAATGGCACAAGTTATGGGACACTCAAGAGCAACGTTACAAGATTTTTTTTAGAGTGAGTCTTTACACTGTGTCAATATATTGAGACATTATTGGAGGGGAGATAGTACCTTATTAACTCGGCGGACATAGTGAACTATTGGTAGGTCGTAAAACGTTAAACGGCTGGGTAGGGCTCTTCTTCACTCAGCGGGTAACTCGGCGGCACCAAGTTTTATGGCCGACTCCTTGTGGGAACCTTGTATCGTCACACTTTATCTATCCGAATTTCTTCCAACAAATATACCTTTCATTTTTCTCTGCATTTATCATCAATCTGGCCCTGATAAAAAATTCTCCACATCAATTCAATTTCTGAGTACACTCAGGTGATCTTCCAAATCTAACCTACAGCTCAAATTTCAAGTCAAAATATCCCTCATGTTGGAAGATTTGTTTTATAATCATTTTTTGAGTTTAGTTAATTTTCTTGTCTTTGCCAAAGTATTTGTGGAAGGATCCTGTTTCAGACGTGGACATTAACAAATGTGAGGATGCAGCTTTCTACTTGAATTTCATGGATTGGTATTAGGACTTAACGGCTTAATGCCAGACATTTTTAAGCAAATCCACGCACGACTATTAAGATAAAATACCGTCGGAGCCGATATTATAGAACTCATTTGAATTCCGTGTTGATTTAATGACACGAGCTCTGGTGTTATTATAGAATAAGTCGATTTACACATGTAATCCCTCCGCAGCTCACCAAGGATCTCTGGTGCTAGTTGCTGCTTAAAAAAGTCATAATTAGTACATAAAGGAGAGCGGACTCCTTTTTTTTTGCAGTGGACAAAAAAGTTTACTGTGAAGTTATAAAATATGGGCACATAATCTTTGGCACCAGAGGTTGGCTCGCGTAAGAATATTCATTTTTTTTATATCGTCAGAGTACTTCAATTAACGAGGGATGTTATTAATAGTCACGAGGACGATTATTTAATTATTCATCGCGATCATATTCACTGATTAGTGAGCAAGTGGTGTTTGCAGAAAACTAGAGCTTTACATTTTTATTTTGGATCGAGCATTACTTCTAAAGTATTTGAAATTTTCGAATGAAATTTGGGGTGCTTGTTGCTCTTGATTGTAGTTTTAAACTTTATTTTTGATCTTTTTTTTTCGTTCTTTCTCATCTCATCCTTCGGCCATGTTCCATTCCTATCTCTCGCGCCAACATTTCATTTTTTTTCTCCTCTTTCTCGTTCTTCCCTCCCACTCTGGTGGGATGACTATCTATAATTAACTCGAGTTCTACGCTTGAGTAAAAAACCACAAGACGCGCTAAAGAGGCCGGATCGACCAGGAGTATTTTCTTTACTCATTCTTTTTCCCTAATCGCGCCTCCAAGGAGGAAACCGAAACCACGAGGCGTTATAGTTATTTTCAGTAGCTCATTCCTACCTCTATTTTGTCTTCCCTCTTAATAGCTTTGATGAAAAATTGGCGAAGGAACAGTGACGTTTTTTTTCAAGGAGGAGTTTATGATTAACAATGAATGATTTCAAAGTGGAACTGTTAAATTTTGAACGAGAGCACATCTTTGTAATATTTTTTAAACCTACATTCTTCAGTTTCAATAGGCATTTTGTTTCTTAGTAATTTCAGTATAAATTATGTGTAGGTATAAGTTATACATATGTATACATCTAATGCGCAGAAATATTTTTACCATTTCATCAATTTATACCTGTATAATTACCGAAACCACATGCTGGTGACTAAGATCTCACGGGTATACTATGCATTTCTAAAAAGTCTTCCCAGCTTTGATTTACCTACGAAGAATTTTTTAGACCTTCATTAATTCTGCTGTCTAGAAATCTATTTGATTTCGAAATTGTATTCTCAATTTACAAGATTTCCTAAAATTACATAGAAAGTTTAAAATATTTTAACACTCCTTTATTTTCGTGTCTATAATTTGCGATATATAAATTGTACAAGAAATATTTCCACTTGAAGGATAATGAGCACATGTGAAAAAATTGCGTCTAATTCAATATCTGATGAAACATACTGTTCGAGAAGTAAACATGAGTTATCTAGAATTCTGGAAAAATATGTAATCTTTCACGAATTGTGTGAAAAATTTCCATTGTTTCAACTAATTATTGTTTTTCTTCAAATAACTGAATAGTCAATTAATAATTCTATCTAAATGATTGGCGTTTATATACACTCTACAGTTAACAAAATTTTATGTCTTGTAGATCAGAATTATGTACTCAATTAGAGAGTAAAATTTATAAAAATTTCGAAATTATTGTAGATTTTCATTTGAAGACTTGAATTGTTATTTTAAATTGCTATCACGATTCTTAAATGTTTTTGTTTGACTGCTCCTATTTCAAGAAAAAATAAATATTTTAAATGTTTAAAATTAAATTTTTTCTAATATGACCTCATCCAAATTGCGTATTACCTACTCAGATTTGTAATTGTATAATTTTAATGGCTGACATTTGACATTAACTTTTTTTGCGGTTTGAAATTTGAGTAAACATAGTTAATGTTCCTGGTATAGAAATTTCGGTACACGTAGCCACGGCCTAATTAAAATTATTGATAAATTCTAAAGAAATTTTTTTCGATTATTGAATTCTTTTGTTCAGTACAAAAATTGTTTTAAACGCTTTGAATTTAAAAAATTGGTTTATTTTTCCAATCTTTGGATTGCAATGTTTCGATTTAGTTTTAGGTTCAACTTTAAAAGATTTTTAAATAATTTTTTCTAATAACTGTACTTTTTAAATTAGAAATGAGAAATTATTCAGTTTTCCCGTTTGAGAGCGCAGAGATAATAACCAGAACCAGATCAGAGAAATTGAAAGATAATTTTATTAATCGAGTTAAAATTCACATGAACATACATATTTAAGCGTGAAAAATTATTTGACCTCAAGGCATTTGTTTTATATAAAAAATGCGTAGGATTGCATGAGGTTTCGTATAAGTAGATGACTGCATACTCATGCGAGATAAGTTTTGTATCTTATCGCACCGGAATGGACTTGTGACACTACTGACACAAGTCCATTCCTCTTTTGGCGAATACTTGATAACAGTTTGTAAGAATTTTTATCTTTTAACTTCTAACGTCGATTTTCGTATCCCTTCATAATATCAGAGATTGCTTCTCTTCTATGATACAAAATATCCTCTGAGAAAAATCTCTCCGTCCTTTTTTCTTTCTTATATAGTCTCTAATGAGCCGAAAAGTAGATGGTTTGGAAATCTAATTTTGAATTTTCTTCGTGCTCTGGTTACGTTGCATAAAATTATTAATAAAAAAGTAGACTTTTTTTCTATTTTAAATACAAAATTGTAACAGAGACGCTAAATTCATCATTCATTCCAATCTGCAGGGTTTGATCATGAATATTTTAAGAATTCTTTATAATTATGTGAAATAATTTTACCTCAGTTTCTCGAAAGAAATCTTCTTATTTAAATTTTGTATCAATAATATGAGCAATTTTAGAAATGTATACATTTTTGGATTTTTTCTTTTCCGATTTGGAAAATTTAATATTCTAAATAGATTGGTTCAGAATCAACTGTAAATAAAAATTATAAAATTAGAATATTACAAGGTGGCTGTAGGTCAGAGAAAAACTGGCAATCAGGGAAATCAGGAAAGTTTATTGCGCAGAGAATGTCGGGGATTTTGCAATAAATCATGCAAAAGCCAGGTAATTTTATAAGAGGCACTTTAAAATTTAAATAACTGTCTAGGATGATAAATTTGATATTGCTTAATTCCGTTTGTAAACGGTTCTAAGTTAAAAATGTTGAAAGATTAAAGTACTTTTCTTTGAATACTAACGGTCAGGCAAAATGAAAAATTGTTCATGGAAAAATTAGCGAATTTTTAAAATGAATTTTTGCGACCACTTTGATATAACATTCATCTCAGTAATTTCTTTGCCTTGCATATATATTTTTTTCAGTTTCTGCCTTCAGAAGATTATATTTTCTAGTTACTAATCTTATTATTTTGTTGATAAGTCTACGATTTTGTTTAAAAAAAGTAATCCCTTCAAGTAGAAAATTTGATTTTTTTTGGTTGAAAGTTTTGGCAAAAATTAGCTTTTTTTGAAAATTCATACTTTTGCATTAAAAATTGAAATAAAATCTGTTTTGGTTGAAGATTCGTATTTTTTGGTTGATGTATCTATTTTTGATTTAAAATTAAAATATATTTTTTGTTTGAAATATCTACTATGACATTCCTTGAAAATTTATCTTTTTTGGTTAAAAATTGAACTACTTTATTGAAGGTTCAGCTATTTTGTTTGATCAATCATTTTGTTTGTTGAATATTTATCATTTTAGTTAGGTTGAAAATTCAACTGTCAACTGTTTTCAAAAGCATTTGAATTTTAAGAAGAAAAATGTAATTGTTTGTGATGAAAATCCAACAGTTGTTGGTTGAATTTGAATCTTTTTTGTTTGAAAATTCATTTTTATAGGTTGAAAATTTAATTACTTTGTGGAAAATTAAAATTTTTTGTAAAATGTCAATTTTTTAAATTAAACTGTTTTATTAAAAATTGGCCTTTTAGATTGCAAAATTATATGAGGAAACTCATGTTTTTGGTCTGAAATAAAGAAATTCGAAATTAAAAAATTTTTATCTGAAATTATTTTCCATTTCTAAAGGATTCGATTTAAAAAATTTTAAGGTGTATTAAGCTGACGTAACCACATCTTCGAATTAAGTTGAAACCTATTTCATAATTAAGGGCTCATTTAAGGC
>JAAAKG020084700.1:0-16626 GCA_010014905.2 Druon quercuslanigerum | reverse complement strand
TCCAAAATTGTTTAAAAATTCTAAATCTTGCACAATTTATGATGATATTTGTTTTAACATACCAATTTATAGTGCAGGACATGAACGTAACCTTAAATTGTTAAAAAAATATTAACCTTTAAAATCTAATGATTTTCGATTTAAAAAAAAATTTTCATTGAAAAACGTAAATGTAAGCTAAAACTGCTAAAAGATTATAAATCTTTTTTAAAAAATAATGATTTTTGTTTTGAAATACCAAATTATGGTTTAAAATGCTAAGCTAACACAGCCTAAGTTGTGATTATTATTTAAATTCTAGTTTTTAAAATCCAAAATACGAATTTATTTATTATTAAACATCCATCTGAATGCAAATAAACAATTTGTAAATTTTCGGGTATTTGAACCTTCGGTTAAATGATTTTCGAGTAACTCACCAATCGCTGAAATTTGAAATTTCAGTAAAATGAACTTTCGGAAAAATGAATCTTCGCAAAAACTATGTTCGAATAATTCAACATTCGTTTTAATGGTTTTCGGTCAATTAATTATTCGGGAAATTAGTTTTCCTTAAAATAAATTTCGGTAATCTGATATTCGCTATTTTAATTTTCGATCACTGGAACCATCGGAAAAATGACTGGCTGCCGAACTCTTTTACTTGTACAAAGTATTTAGTATTTATTTGGAAATAAATAATAGAATATAAAATGATATAATTTAAAAAATTTAAATTTTTGAATAAATTTTTTAATTTATAGCATTGACAATTATAGCTTAGATTTCTATTTCAAAAAGCTTTCATTTTATGCGAAAAATTTATTGAGTACTTGCAATACCATTTTTTCATGCTTTAATATTAAAAAGTTTAAGATTCAAAGGTATTCGACTTTGAATTTTTCAATTAATGTATATGTACTTAATTTATTTATTTCAAATTAATTTATTTAACATTTATTTTTTTTAAAGTTAAGTTTTAAAAAAATTTCTGTAAATTCACTATGTAGACCACATATATAATGACTAACGAAAATATGGAAATATCATTAGAACATTTTTTAGTCAAATCCAGAATAAATTATATATACCAGAGTGTCCAATGAAAATTTAAATTTTTAACAACTCCTTGGACGCTTAAAATTATTTATTATTTATTAGAAATTTGGTTTCAAATTTCATGAAACAAAAAAAATGTAAATAATATCGGGCTTAGAAAAATGCAACAAACAAAACTTGAATTCTGAAATAGACTAATGACGTACATTTTTTTAGAGTTTAAAGTTGAAAAAATCATTTATTTAACAATGAATATAAAAATCTGATACAAAAAAAAATTAAATTTTCAAAAAGAAAAATTGATTTTCAACTAAGATTATAATTGATTTACTAAAATAGTTGGATTTCTAGTAGAAAAATTATTTATCAACGATATAAAAAACTTGTTTGCAACAAAATAGTGAAATTACCAACCAAAGAGAAGAATTTCAATAAAAAAATGTATCATCTAAAAAAATAAAGTTTTAACAAAATGCTTCACTTTCAACCATTTCCTCTAATTTGCAAGAAATATAAATTTTAACCAAGAAAGTTATAATTTTCTAACGAAATTTTTCATCGAAGAGTTGAATTTTCTACCGAAAAATATACATTTCAAACAAAAAATGGAATAGGTAATAATTAAGTTTTCAACCAAGTATATGAATTTGTAGAATTTTAGATTAAATTTTTAGATCAATTTCCAATCAAAAACGAAATAGATCAATTTTTAACCAAAATGATGAGTTTTTAAACGAAGTTCAACAAAATTGTTGAATTTTTAACCAAGCAACTAAATTGTTACCCAAAAATTGAATCGTTTAATTATGAACTAAAAGAATGAATTCCAAAAAATATATACAATTTTCAACAAAAGAAGTGAATAAAATTATCAAAATAAAAAATAGAAAAAATTAAATATCAAAATAAAATTATTAAATAACAAAACGGAACTTTTCAATCAAAAGTGGAATAGTGAAATTTTCAGTTAATAATAGTATATTTTCAATATTAGACCTTTAAAGTTAAATTATTCTAAAACAAAGTTTAAAATTAAAAGTTATTGCAAATGAGACACATCAAAAATTAAAAATGTATACTCCAGAATCTTAAAAAATTTTTAAATGAATTCTAAAATAGAAAACCATTAAAAAGTAAAGAAATTATTCAACTTAAAATTTTTTTTCTTGATCCATTAAGCTTGAAATATTCATCTTATTAGAAAAATTTTCAAACTGATAAACTTTAGTATTTTAATTGACACGAGATACATTTAATTTAAAATAATTTAATTACAAATCCTTTAAACGGAAAAGTGTGTAACTCTCAAGTCTTTCATTGTGATGCTCTGATATTTCGAAAAATTTAAAAGCCAGGAAGTTTTGTGATCTTAAAATTTAAATTAAACTATTTACAATATTTATATAAAGTTATTATAACTGAAAACTGACTAAAGCTGAAATGGTCGAATTGCGGAAAGTATCATCAAATTTTTTAAAATTATTTATAACTAAACGATTAAATTAACTTAAACTAATAGAAATTTTAAGGATTTAAGTTCAATAAAGTTCTAGTATCACAATTTCTCGCTACTAACTTTTTAAATTCTTAAACAATGTCCGTATTTGTTTAATTGTAAGTTTCAAGTATCAGAAGTAAAAAATTTTGTTTTTTAAATTATTTCTTATTTGAAATTATTCTGTATTTTGAACGTTTTTTAGTATTATTCTATCTTAAACATTCAAAACTAAAAATAGTTTCATTTTTAACGGTGGAAATAAAGGAGAATTCATTTTTTGATTTTTATAAAGTTCTTCTAATCAATTATTAAGTTAAATCGTGATTTCATTAATATAATAAAATTTATATTTCTTTAATTTTAGACGCTTTTACTTTTAACTATTCAAGTTATTTCTCAATTTAAAATTTTTTTTAGTGAAATGTTCTAAATTAGGAAGTTATAGGCTGTAGATTTTGAATTTTGGAAGCTTCTATTTGAAATTTTTTTCATTTTCAATTTATCCAAATTTAAACGCCTTCAATCAGAAATGATACAAGTTCAATTTATTTTTATTAATTTCGAAATATTGTTCATTTTTTTGTACGTTTTTCTTAAATTTCAAACGTTTTTAACTGGAAATCTCAGTTGTAGTAAAATTTTTACATCAAGACATCTATTTTCACAATTTTTGCAAGAAATCGATAAATAAAGAAATTTATATATTTTTGAATTTGCCAACCAACTAAAAATATTCAATAAAACAAATTTAAAAAAATAAGTTTTTTGATGTCTTTTGAAAATTTCTATATGATTTAGTTCATTATTTCCGTTACCGCTCTTTTCATCATCCTGAAACGCCACATTTTGCAGTTAATGCCTTTTTTCGAAAATTAATCAATTATTATTTTAAAAGTTATTCGACACAATAGGAAAAATAAGAATAGTATATACTAACCAATTACAATTTAACAATTTTATTTCGAAATAAATTACAGTTTATAAAAATTATTTTACATTTAAATAAATTTCTTAAAATTTATTTTAAATTGACAATATAATTTCCAATAGCTAGTAACGGCATTAGCTAAATTTGGAAGACAGTCAATATTATATATGAACACAATTTTTGTAGTAAAATCTAAAAATACCTATCTTTAAATTTCATATAAGCCTAAAATAAATAATAATAGTATATCCCAGTCGATTACACTTTTTTGAATACAATCATTTTTAATATAAAAAATTAAAAATGATTGAAACTCGACTATTTACAATTGAAGAATCCTTAACATTTTAACTTTATAATAGAAAGTAATGTAATTTGTTTGTTTTTCGTGATACATTAATTTTGAAGATTAACAGTAAAAAATAATTAAATTTTGAAGAGGTAACAATAAAATTTACGCAGTTTTTATAGATTTTCAATTAACGTAAAAACAAAACTTGTAAAATGACGATTATTTTTTTCTTCAAATTCTGGTTTAATATAAACGTATTTTAAATATTTTGGTGCTTTCGTTCCATTTCAGGAATCTTCTTTCGGGAACATAAATCCTGTGAGTACTTGTAAAATTTTTTTCCAGAGTAAGATGAAAATTTTCCAGCACAACTGTACCGAAAAAGTTTCAAGTAATTTTTGAAAATTTTTAAAAGTCAGAAATAATCTTTGGTACTAAATTGCTAAGAAATTGCCTTTTATTTTAACACACATTTTTAGAAGTGCTCATGAGTTTATTTTCCAGAAACAATAATTTTTAGGACAAAATAATCGAAGTTTTAACTGATTGGGGTTTTAAAGTGTTCCATATAAGACAAATCAGTACTTTGTAACAAATTCACTTCAGCAATTTTTAAAGCCGAATAGGGTCAAAAGTACTATATATAAATTCCATTTTATTGTTTTTTCAACTTTTACAAATTCCAGTAATATTTATGTCCTAAAGAAGTACTAATAAGATTTAAATAAAGTACCAAAAAATTTCTGAAATTATCTTATTTTACTTGGTCTTCTTTTGAACAATAGTACCTCAAAAATCTGAACTAATTTTGTTTTTGCTATAAGGAGGACTTTTTTGGACAGAAGTCATATTTATATCCTTAAAAGTAGTTCTGAAATCGTATTTTTCGGTGTGAATAAAAGGAGCTAGGAAAAAGTCTACAATCATGCTTTAATGAATTTTTTTACCCTTACAGAGGGCCCCTCTAAATCTTATTTCATCAGTACTTTTTGAATTGTAAATATCATTTTTAGTTTTTAAAAAAGTCCTTATAAACTAAACAAAAATTGAATTTAATTTTCCCCGTACTTTCGACCGAAAAATCTACCGATCAGGAAATTTTTGACATATTGTTGCTACTTTAGTCTCATTTTATCATCACTTATTTAGGAGATAAAGTTTAGACTAGCTTGTAAAACTTTCAAAAATAGTAAAACGGATCTTATCCGGTACTTTTGTCCCTATTTGTGCTTTTAAGCAAATATTTAAGTGAAGTAGGTGCAAACTACTGATTTGTTTCATAATGAGTACTTTAGGATCCTAGTGGTTCTATCCTGTTTTACGAGTACGCATTAATTTTTTTTACATTTCCGTAAGCGTTGACTTTTTTAAATGAATTTCCTTTCTGAAGTTTGGCATCTTTTTCTACTAGCTTTCTAAAAATCACTTTACCGATATAAGGAGTCTCGTGTTCCGATTTTCCGAAAGGAAGACTATTATATAACTCCTCAGTTAGTTTTTGAGGCTTGCCTGTTTGCAGTGGTACTACAATCTCTGAACGCTTTTTAGTATTTCTATCATATATATGAAGAATATAAGGATTTGGTAGTACGATTACCCCAAAAAGAAGACCATCTTTTACTCCACACGTAAATTCTCCATCTAGTTCGAACATATCAGAAATTACTTGATCTTTATCTATCACCAACGACACCCAAATACTATACAATGTATAAACACCGGCTACGGGATATTGTGTTATTTTCGGTTTCCTAAACTGCGGCATTCCTATCTTTATCTGCGAATATAATTCTGTAAAAAAAAGTAGAATAAAAAATTAATCAAGTAAATATTTGGCCACAGTTTTATTGTAAGAAGGTGTATAGATACACTACCATCGGAAATTATGAGATCGATTGATGCAAGCACTATTAAAAATCACTCCTGGCTTTGAACCACGATAATTCAGCGAAAAAAGATGACAGGGCATTTAAAAAAAAACAGTTGAAAAGCCTATGAAATTCCACGTCTAGTATTGTCAAACAGATTTTTTGTTATCTGCTGAAGAGAATACAGCACGTGATAAGTTTTTAAAAAAATTCTAGATTTTCTAAAATTTTGTACCTTGACTTCAACTTTTAGCATGACCTAGGAAAATTATTGCAAAAGTTTAAAAAATATACGACATAGAGCCTGAAATTAGATCTTTAATTGAAGCCAAAGAAACTTGAAAAATCTTCATCGGTTCCCGAGATACGATTAAAAATCTTCAATCGTATATGAGTTGAGTTTTAGTCGAGGATCACGGTTCTTGGCCGATATGCTGCTCACCTCCTTCGTTGAGGCAGGACCGAATAGGCCACGGACAGAGGTGGTGCTTGATTGTGCCTTTATTTTGTAATTTTGATAGTCGAAAAATTAAATAATGAGCGAGTTGTTTGTGGTAGAAAAATGTTTGTGTAAAGGAAAATAATAAACTACTTATTAGAAATTGAAAATAAAATTTAAATTACACCTACGCACTGTTTTGTATTTAATTTATTTTGGAAATTCCATTATTATTCACTTTTAATATTCTTGAGTGTTTTTCATATAAATAATTTATTTAGAATTTAGCTCCTTAATTCGATTGAAAAATAGTTTACTCTCTTAAAAATATGTCTACAATAATATAATAATATATTCTGAAATGAAATAATTGTAAATAATTAAAAAACCAATAATTAATTTTTAAAATGTACAATAATTTGAACTAAAAATTACTTATGAGCAGAATCAAAAGTATAAGAGAGCCCCAATCAAGCACCACCTCTGTGCGTGGCCTATTCGGTCCTGCCTCAACGAAGGAGGCGAGCAGCAGACCGACGGAGAACGGTGATCGTTGACTAAAACTCAACTTAGATACGATTGAACATTTTTAATCGTATCTCGGGAACCAATTAAGATTTTTCAAGTTTCTTTGCTTCAATTAAAGATAAAATTTCAGGCTCTATGTCATATAATTTTCAAGCTTTTGCAACAATTTTTCTAGGTCATGTTAAAAGTTGAAGTCGAGGTACAACATTTTAGAAAATCTTGAAATTTTTTAGGCTTTCCAACATTTTTGTTGAATGCCCTATCATCTTTTTTCGTTGAGTTATCGTGGTTCAAATACAGCAGTGATTTTTAATAGTGCTTACGTCAATCGATCTCATAATTTCCGAATGTATTGTAGCATTATCACATTGCTTTGGAAACTTTAATCTTTAATCTTTAATCTTTAATCTTTAATCTTTTTTCAATTAAAGAAAAAGAATGCGAACTTTTTTTAAAATTAATTTCTTTCTGAAAAAAGATCTTCTATTTTTTCTCCGCTGGGGGGCGAACCACGGAAGTTGCGATTTCTGGTCGGCTGCTTTCCCAAGAAGCTACCAGGGAGATCGAGAGGAACATCCTTTTCAGAAATACACGCATTATTTTGCCAGGTGTTGCAAGACAAATTTTTTGAGGTACCTGTTTTATCATCAGAGAATAACAGAATTTCGTAATGTCTTTGCAGACTAGATGAAACTTTCAAATAAAAATTTTTTTTAATGAAGGTTTTCTGATATAAGATCTTCTCCTTTCGCTCCGTTGTTAATCTAACCATAGAACAAAATTTATAATACATGGTCCTATCTAGTCTGTAAAGACGTTCAGAGACTATGTTATTCTCCGATGATAATACAGATTCCTTGAAAAATTTGGCTTTTAACACTCTTCGATTTCCAGTGGAGCGAAAGAAGAAGATTTTTTTTTCAGAAAAAATGAATACAACAAAAATTGCAATTCATAGTCTGTAAAGATGTTAAAAAACTCTGTTATCCTCCGATGATAATTTTTAAAGACAATCAACTGTTAAAACTCTTTAAACAATTATTAATTTTTATCAATATTAATATCTCAAAGAAACACAATTTTTTCCTAAAAAAAAATTTTTAATGTTATAAAAATTTATTTTTACAAATTTTGTTAACAATTAAAATTATGAATTGTCATATGAGCTCCCTAATATTATAGAAATTAGTTATGTTCACTTCATAACGTTAGAAAAAGAAACAATTTTTCCAATCTAAAAATAACCAGACAGTGAATTTGTTAATTAAATTTCCTTAAACAATTATCAGTTTTTTCTAAATTCAGGAATGTTAAATAATCCATTTTCTCAAGAATTATTTTTATGCGAAGAAGCATGAAACAGATTAATAATAATATTTTTATTGATTTACAATTTTTTAAAAATGGATTTTGTTTGGATTTTTAATTTTCAAGATTTTTGATAATATAATAATCTAAATACATTGGTTCTAAGTTAACCAAAAAAAATTATCAGTTGTTCTTGGATGATAAAACCTAATAAGTTAGTGACATTTTTGTACAATTCTTGCCTAATTCAATAGAAAAATGATAGATTGCCTCATAAATACCTGCTATGATAATCCTGTATAAAATTTGTTTATAAAATAACTAATTATTTATATTTAATGGATTTATTGAAAAAACTAGTTAGGTTGAGAAATTGTTTAGTTCACTGCAAATAACTTATTTGTTTATAATAAATTCAATAAATCTTTTGATTTAAAATTATTTTTAAAATTCAATAAGTTTCTTAATTCTGAAATTTTTTTTTAACATTTCTGGATAATCGCTTTATTGACTTTTGGTATTTTGGGTGTAATCCATGCATTCGTCAAAAATCAGTACTCTCCAAAACAAAATGATTTAATTTGTTTATAACTTGAAAAAAGTTGGAAAAATGTGTTTGAAAACTTTTAATCGTAATTTATTATTTATTTTTACAATTCTTTTATCAATAAACAAATATGACGAACAAAATGACATTGTTATATTTTTACTATTTTTGCAAAAAAAAAATGGTTGCAGTTACCAAATATTATATAGAATAGCATTAGCTAAGGATGTTTCATCATAATATAATAGTTTTTTAGATAATACTGCAAAAAATTTGGTTTGCTACAATATTATGATGGAGGAAATTTCTCTTAAGATTATTGTTTTAAATATTTTAAACAAATGCGTTATTCAGTTATTGGTCTTCGAAAATTTCGATTTTTTCGATGACACTTTTTTTAATCAGGAACTTCATGATGATTTCAGAAAAATTCATAATTAGATGTTGGATTCTATTATTTTTTAAACAAATGTTATTTAAAAAAAATTATATTTGGGACTTGTTCGACGGAATTTTTTTTAATGCCACATTTACATGTTTATCTAGTTGTGCGTAATTTCTGTACTAAGCTTGAAATGGATGCATTGTTCTGAAAATCTCTCTTTCAAGTAGAAACGTAATCTTCTTAATTAAAAACTCATTATTTTTGTTAAAAATTGAACTCTTCCATTTTTGATTGGAAATTGATCTATTTCATTTTTGGTATAAAATTATCTTTATCAGTTACAAATTCATATACTTGGTTGAAAAAATAAATATTAATTATTTCATTTCTTGTTTAAAATGTACATTTTTGATAAGAATTTAAACTATTTGATAGAAAATTTATCTTTTCAAATTATAACATAATAACTTTCTGGGTTAAAATTTATATTTTTTTGCAAATTTCAGGAAATGGTTGATAGTGAAACATTTTGTAAAATCTTTATTTTTTTAATTGATACATTTTTTTGGTTGAAATTCATTTCTTTGGTGGGTAATTTCACTATTTCGTTGCGAAAAAGCTTTTTCTGTCGATGATGATTAATTTTTTTAATAAAAATCTAACTATTAATAAATGAATCATAATCTTAGTTGAAAATCCATTTTTCTGTTTGAAAATTTAATCATTTTGTCAAAATTCTTTTTTTTTTTAGCCAAAGGTTAACAATACCTTTCTACAAAAAATTTGACTATTCTAATTTGGTTTAAAAATGTATTTTTTTTTTGGTTGCTTATTTTAATATTCATTGCAAAATAAATGATTTTTTAATATTTCAACTTTAAAGAATGTACGTTATCCACCTATTCCCGAATTCAAGTTTTTTTTTTGCATTTTTCCAAGCCCGATATTATTTACGAAATTTTTTTTTTCATAAAATTTAGAACTGTTTTTCTGATAAATAATAAATAGTTTTAAGGATGAAAGGAGTTATTAACCTTTCCTTAGTTTTTTTTCAGCATTGTCGTTTGTAAAGTTTAAAAATTCAAATTTTCATTGGGCACTCTGGTAAATATAATTTATCCTGGAATTTACTAAAAAAATGTTTTAATGATATAACTATGCAGAAAGTTTTTTTATAATTTACTTTGAAATAAATAAATTTGAAATAAATAATTTCAAAAGAAATAAATTAAGCGTAGCTAAATTAATTAAAAAACTTAAAGTGGAATACCTTCGAATCTTAAACTTTTTGGTGTACTCAATAATTTTCTCGCATAAAATAAAAGCTTTTAGAAAGATAATTCTGCACTGTAATTGTCAATGCGATAAATTAAAAAATGAATCCAAAAATTCAAAATTTTCAAATTATATCATTTCAGGTAATTTTAAGCTCAATTATAAAATTCTCGTGAAATCTAAGCCTAGAGCGTGCGAATGTTACTTATCGCATGCACCTCACACTATGCGCTCGATCTTTTTAGTTACCCCACATTTGTGCGCATGCCCTTTTAAGTTAAAGATCAAAGCATCAAAAACTTTCATTTTGTGATAGTGAATTCTCTTTTGTTAAAGCTCCTTCGGCTTTAACGAAGACATTCTCATGACGTATCTCATGCTTCGTACTTGATTTGTGCGAAAATGCGAACTTTTCCACATTATGTTCAACTCTAATATAACAAATATATATTATATTTATTTCTGCGCCTCGGTTTGGTACTGCGCTTATTCAGATATTCCAACATAATGTACCAAATTTTATTTTTCATAATTATTTTGATATTTTTTTCTTATTTTGCATTAAATTTTATTCTTAGCCACGCTGAGAAATGTACATTATTTTAATAAATTAATTTCATTACCCAATCATAATATGCATTAGTATTGAAACAAAAGTATTTTTACTGTATTGTTAAAATCATTGAAATAAGCCGCACTCTATCACAATAAAAATTTAATTAAAAACTTTTTTACGATTGAAAAAGAAATCACTTGACTTTTTATGTATCATGCGTTGCTTGGCTTAACATATTCATTTTGGTTTGTTTTTTGGATTTTAAAAATACTATAAATCTCATAATTTTTTTTATCAAAAAAAGTCATAAGGATAAATTGTTCGAGTTTACGAGTACTACTATAAATATTTCTCAAGCTTGAAAAAATAAATCTAGTTGAAAAAGGTATCAATTTTAACATAATCGAATATGCAACGAATATTAGTGCCATTTTTTACAGTCAATTTTGTAATTAAAGTACAATTAACTAAAATATTTTTAACAAAGTCGTGGTTTCCTATCCAATTATTTCATACAAATCTTTCAAAGCAATTTTTAAGTTTAGCAGGCCAGCATGCATTGGCAAAATATAGCGTCACTGAATGTAATTTTTTTTCACTTAGAACGCTTAGATACTCTTAGGTCAAAAAGACAAAGTTTGTAGTAAATGGTTAAATTTTAAAGAAAAAAGTTCAATTTTAAATCAATAGTTGAATTTTTTACGAAACTCTTGAATTTTCTGGCTAAAAGCCCAAAAAGATAATTTCTCCGCGAAAAATATAATAATTGTTGTTTAACAATAAAATTACGTTTAAATTAAAAATATAAGAATTTCACTAAAAACGGCAGATTTTTCACAAAACGGTTAAATCTTCATGAAAATCAGAGTTCAGTCAAAAAAGGAACAAAAGTTTTAAGCAACTTGTGGAATTTTAATCCGAAAAGAAGAATGTTCTATAGAACGGATAAATTTTCAACCAGATTCTCCAATAGCTATCAACAAAATATTAAAAATTTGTAATAAAAAAGATAAATTTTTAAACAAAATTTTAATAGTCCTCTTTTCACCAAAAATAATTGAAGAATTAACTTTCATCTAAAAATAATTGGATTTTCTTATTGGCTTCTTATAACTTAGTTCGCATTGAGGCGAAAAAATAAAAAACTGGAAGATAGGGGAATAAGGGAATGTCTGTGAAGACTGCTGCAAATAAATAAAAATTAATTTTTTTTTATTTAATTTTTAAAGGAAAAAATAATAGTTTAAAATTTTTTTATTAATTTCTTATACATTTCAAATATTCAGTACTAAAATTGGACATTTTGTTTAGAATACAAACTATATATTTAACTATACTTTCTTATTTATAGGCGAGGTTAGTTAGTGCGCATGTATTCAGAAATAATTGTGTTCAGAAAGAATAAATAATCAGAAAAAATGTAATTTAATTAATATATTAGTATTAATCTTCATTAAATAAATTTTATCTACGGCATTCATTAGAATTTATAATAAAAATTGACTAATGTCATAAACATTGGAACTTGAATCGAAAATTAAATAGGAACTAAAATTGCTTTCTAATTTGACCTTGAATGCTTTGAAAGAGGTTAAAACAGCCGCGATAGTAATTGCGTTATCATTGTGACACTTGCCCTGAGAAATTGTGTCACGCAGACGAAGCTGTTTGAAAAATAAAATTTGGTCTTTATTCTGAATTTCAAGAACTTTGATGAACTCAGGTAAAACTAATTCATTTTTTTTGTTTAAATTCATTAAATTACATACTTTAAAATTCAATTATATTTTTATAGATTTTTGTAATAGAGAAATGTTTTAACTAAAAGCTTCTATTCATATTTTTCCTCGCTCTCAATAAAAATTAGGCTTTTATCGATCAAAATAAAAAAAAAAACATTTTTCGCAAAAAATCTATGATTTTTTTATTTTTTGGCTTATAATAACAAAGAGACATCCCAGAAATACACAAAACAGAGACATTTGGTTGTATTTAAAAAAATGAATCAGTTTGAAAATAACACTTATTTTTGAATTCTGTTTTATGTTGAAAAAATTGATTCGATAGTTTGAAAATATATTTAATATTAAAGTTTTTTTTCAATTTGATGTGATTTTGACTACTCTATAGAGGCTTCCTAAAAAACCCCAAAAAATTGACACTTTTGACTAATATCATATAAATGTACTGAAATTTTTTTCAATTTGACCGTGCATGCTTTGAATGTACCTGCGGCATTAACTAAATTCTTACTGTGACACTTGTGATAAGTTATTGGGTCACGCAGACGATTCTGTTGAAAAAATAAAATTCTTTCCTTAGTCTGAAGGTCAAAAATTTGAATAATCTCATTGAAAAAAACCATTTTATAAACGAATTGTTTCTTTATTATAATATGATATAAAAAAATTGTAAGAATTTTGATATTAATTACGAAGACTGGTAACTTCAAGTAAAAAAAATTGTCTTTTTTTGTGCCACATTTTTTATTTATAAAACAATTAAATATCTAAATCAAAAATCATGCTTTAAAACTTAAAAAAAAATTTTATTTTTTTTTTAATTTCTTACTTCCAAATCGGTAATATTTTCCTACTTTATTCGCTGTATTGATTCTACTTTTTTTTAATTAATGATTATTAAGTTTCGAGGAGACCTTTTTTGACAATTGTTGGAATTATAATAAAAAATGTGGATAAGTCTTTCTTTTTACAAAAAAACTGTAAAATTGTTAGGGTTACGTATAAACCCTTATGAAATTGGTTAAATCGTACCAATTTGTCAAAAAAACTATTATTATTCTTTAGTCTAGGGATTTTCAGATTTCTTTTTTATTTATTGCAAATTTCAAACTTTGAGCCTTAAAAAGTCTAGTATGATATTTTTGGTTAAGAATATATACGTTTAGTTTAAAATGTTTATATTTTGGTTGAAATATAGCCTTTGTAGCTTGGAAATTCAACAGTTTTATGGAAAATTAACTTTCTATTGAAAATTTTGGTTAACAATTTCTTTTTCTTGACTGTTAACTCTTATTTTAACTACTCCATTGAAAATTATTCTGCTTTAAATGAAGGTTTACCTATTTTTTTTTAAATTCGTATTTTTTAGTTTCATACAACTGCATACAATAAAAATATTTTTGGGTTGAAAGTGCAAATATGACGTTTTTCTTAAGAAATTCATCCCTTTGGCTTGAAAAATACGTTATTCAATAAATTATTTTATTATTAGGGTACAATTTTTTTCAAATATATAACTATTTTGTAATAAACTCGCCTTTTTGATTTTAAAATTAAATAATTTAGTCGAATTTTTTTCCTTGAATTAAAAATCTTTCTTGATGTAAAATTAAACATGTTTTTACAAAATTGTTTTTTTTTGTTAAAAAATTAATAACGATTGATAGGAATTTTCATTTTTCTATTAAAAAACATAACTGCTTAATTAAAAATTAATCGGCTTTGTTCGAGAATTTAAATATTATGTGAAACCTTCGAACCCCTTTTTTTAAAAAAGGGAAAATTTTGTAGTTGTTTAGTTGAAAATAATTTGTTTTTTTTTGCTTATTAAAATATTTTGTTGAAAATTTCCCCTTTTTTCATCTTTTTGGCCTAAAAGAACGATTTGATTATTATTTTTCTTCTCTTGGATTAAAAATATTCTTTTTTTAATTTATCTAACTTGGCATAAATTTTCTTCATGTCTGTTTTCTAACTGTATCTAAATTTTTCACTCAATTAGCATAAATTTATATTAAATAAATAAATTAATTAATAAATTTATTCACTAGGATTTTAAGTTCAATTATTTGAAAAAACATTATTACTTATTATTATATCATTCAATAAAGTTAAAAATTAAACAAAAATATTCTTTAATTGGTCATTAAATTTCAATAAATTAAAGAAAATTATTAAACTGGAAGGAAGTTTCAATTAGACTAAAATAAAATGAAAAATTTAATGTAATTTTTAATAATCAAGTAAATGTGAAAAATTTCTGAAAATAAAACCATTAATCCAGTCACCAAATTAGAACAACCACCATCACATTTTCCTATTGTCATTTTAAAAAGTATAAAAATTTTCCTAAAAAATAGAATAGAAAAATTATTTTTCTAGACCAAGAATAAAAAAGAGGAAAGAAAAATGAGAAGGCAACCAACAAAATCCTCTTTATTCGCTTTTTTAATTATTTTATTTACAAATGTTTTTTATTTTGATTTTGTTATAATAAAAATAAAAGGGCGAAATAAACAAAAAAGCGTATAAAGGAGATTAAGTTGGTTGTCTTCTCAGTTTTCTATCCTCTTTTTTATTTTTGGTGCAAACAAAAATTTCTTTGCTTTATTAAGGAAAATTGTTATCTTTTTTTAAACTACAATAGGAAAAATTTCTGTTGGTTGTCCAAATTTGGTTGTTGGATTCTTGGTTTTATCTTCGGGAATTCTTTACAGAAAATTAATAAATTAATATGAATTTATAAAAACCTGTTAATTTGCGCTAAAATTATTATTATTATAAGTTTATTTGCTCTATTTTCTAAAATTCTAAATTAATTAATTTATTATTAAAAATTGTTATATTTACCAAAAGAATTAAGTAAAATCGCCACCCTGATGAATACAATAACAAAAGTCTTCATTTTCTGTGATTGTAGAAATCTGCCTTTTGGTAAAGATTTTAATAAGTAACTTATGGTTTTCGAAATTGCGTTTTTATAGTAACGGTGACTTTTATGGCAAATACGTTTACTACAAATTGACCTTCCGGAAGTTGAGGTGAAAAAACCTAACTTTCTGCATACAATGCAGAATGTAGAACAAATGTAAAATTACTGATATAAAGAAGTAGAAACATCGCTATAATTAGGTGAAGAATCCATCAAAACATCATCAAAACATCATAAAAACATTTTCCTAGTGAAATTTAGAATAACTTATATTTACCTGAGTGCCCATTTAAAATTTTACTTTGTAAAATATAAAAGCACTTCCACCTGAATTGCTTGCTTCTGAAAAAAATTTTGCCTAATGTTCTGAAAATGAATTTTTTTAGATAAAATGTTGTAAATATATACCAAATTAAGGTTAAAACTCTTTTACTTGTACAAAGTATTAAGTATTTATCAGGAAATAAGTATTAAATTTGACGAAGCAAAAAAAAATTTCGTCGATATTATCGGGCTTTGATAAATGTGACTAAAAAATCTTGAACTTAAAAATACACAAAAAGAACACATTTTTGTTCAGTTTAAAGATTCCTATAGTTTATTAACATATTTGTTTGTTTCTGAAATTCACTAAAAGTGACTAATGTGGATTTATCTGGTAACCAATTATCTTTAAAATTTAAAAGAATTTAAAAGAATTTAATATAATTTATAAGAATACCAAGATAATTTAAATGGATTAGAAATAAATTCATAAGGATTCAGAGTGAAGTCAAAAGAATTCAAAATAATCTCAATCAATTAGAAAGAACCGAGAAAATTTTACTCATTTCCGTGAAATTGTAGAGAATTTAAGAGAATTCAAGCGTTGGTATTTTTTATTCAAAGATTTGTTTACTGCAGTTAAGGTTATATTGTTTCAAGATTAAAGAGTCGCCTTCCCTAAAAAAGAACATTTAAAAAGATATATCTTTGACCAAAATAGAAATATTCAAATTTTCGGTTACAAGAAATCAATTTTTGACTAAAAAATAATAATTTTGACAAAATTATTGAAATGCTGAACAAAAAAAATTTCCAAATTAATTTTTAAATTTTCAGTTAACACATTAAACACATTAAAGTCTACACATTAAAATGTACACATTAAAATCTACACATTAAAGTTTACACATTAAAGTATACACATTAAAGTCTACACATTAAAGTCAGCACATTTAGTTCACTTCGTAAAAAGTCTACACATTAAAGTCTCCACATTAAAGTCTACACATTAAAGTCTACACATTA
>JAAAKG020084689.1:0-16627 GCA_010014905.2 Druon quercuslanigerum | reverse complement strand
TCTTAGGTTGAAAATTCAACAATTCATTAAAATATTTTTCTTTCTTGATTCAAAATTTGGCTTTTTCGTTTCAAAATGATCTCTTATGATAAAATTCTATTTTTTTGTTGTTTAAAATTTAAATATAATGATAGAAAATTAATCTGATTTGGTTGAGGATTTTTTGAATGAATTCAATTGTGTTTGAATAAAAATACTTTAATCAAAAATTTAAGTATTTCGTTTCAAAACAACAAAGATTTTTGCAACAATTTTAATTTTTTTTTTTTTTTTTAAAGTATTGTCTTTGGTTTGATTATTAACGTCTTTCGTAAAAAATGTTTTTTTGTTAAAAATTGAATTATAATATTTGTTTGGTTTACAGTTGAACTCTATTGTTTCAGTATCTTTTTTCGTAGATAATTCAAGTATTAGATTGAAAATTATAAACTTTTTTGATGGAAGTTTAACATTTTTTGTTAAAGTTTGTCTTTTTGGTTTGGAGACAGAAGAAAATTCACTTATTTTGTTGAAAATTAATATTGTCTGTATTAAAAATCAACTATTTTATTAAAAGTTTATTTATTTTATGAAAAATTTTTATTTATTTTGGTAGAAAGTTCCTTTTGGTTTGCAAATAAATTTCTTTTGATGAAAATTTTTTATATTTTGCGCAACGCTTTATGGAAATTTATTTTATTTCATTATATTTAAATTTTCTAATTAAATTTTAATTTTTAAATAATTTATTTTCTGAAATTATATTTCTGTGTTATTTCCCCCAAGCCATATAAATATAGTATTAAAAAAACAATTCTAATATACAAGACTAATTTTCTATTAAAAAGGGCGAATTCTCAACGAAAAATATTAATTTTTTAATTAATTAATTATCCATATAATCAATCACCTGTCTCGTAATTTGCTCATGCTTTAAAATGATTGCAACTAAGTCAAAATTAATTATTATTAAATGACTTTATTATATTATCGTAATTTTATTTAATATTATTTTATTATTATTATTATTCAAAATATACCTTATTAAAAAATCTATAATTTGGTACATTATTTTTGAGTTTCCAATGTAAAATAATTTAAAAAATTAATTTTTCATTTCAAAATATCTATATTATTAGTCTCTATAGTTATTTCAAGTGAATGTGTTTTTTGAAACTAACTTTGAGAGAATGCAAATTACCCAATTTTTTACTTAACAATTTTTATATAACTCGATGAATTCAATTACCAATCGTTAAAATAATACCTATATTGAAAGGTATATGCTCTTATTTCTTAATGAAATTGTACAAATAATAGAGTTACGTCATTGACACCATTTGTACCAGCCTTTTCATTCTTATCAATCGATCAGTGTATGATACTATTACTCAAAAATATATTTAAGTGTAGGTAGACAACTAGTTCACTGCCTGAGGCCAAGATCTAGAGGACAAAATTTGGAAAGTTGTTCACTCGTGCTAAAAAAGAACCTTATGAATCAAACGAAAACGTGGTAGAATGCTGAAATATGCTTTCACTTGTCTGCATATTTATGACACCTGCTGAAAAAATTTATTTTATTTTTTCACTAAAAAACTCTATAAATTCAAGTGCGACATCTAATTTTTTTTTTTGAGATTCACATAAATTTCTTGTTTGAAAGAAATCGTTTTTTGAAAAAAAGGATAGGGGAAACCTACCTACAATGGATAATTATTATTAAAGAGCATAAATCAATTGAAAATAATTATTTAAATTTTAATTTATTAAAAATTATATTGTACTATCTTCTGATTAAATTAAATTATTTTTTTTATATATAGTATTTTTAATTAATGATTATTTACTGCAAGGTTGCATTACCACTGTAGGCAGGTTTCTGCTACTTTATAAATTCCAAATTTTTTCAAAGAAAAGTTCTGAATTAATTGAAGATTGTAAGTTTTTCAGCTTTTAATTAAAAATGTTGTGGTTTAAATTCTTTGGATTGTTTATAACATATGAAATTCTTTAGTCAAAATACAGAAAAAAGAGAGAGGTACAAATTTATAAAAATAAAAGAGAGCATTTGGAACTGAACTTGTGTAAAATCTTCGATGAGTTTTACAGTCATATTTCGAAGTTTGTCCTAAATTTCATGATAAGTTTAATATTTACAAATTGACTAGGGTTTTTATAAATAAATATAAAATTTTTATTTTAACGCAATAATGATTATATTCCTGTCAATTTCTTGTTGAATTTATACTTCTATAAGAAAAAATCCCGTAAGTTTTATTTGAGCTAAACAATTTGTGTAGATAGATTTTTTTTCGTAAAATCTAATTTTCTCAAAATTAGATATAATATTCCCAAAGTTAGTTTGGTCGTGGAAATATTTGGTAAAAAATTCATTTTTGTTGGTTCAATTCATCGGTTTTTAATTTTAAATAAAAATTTTTTCAGTTGAAATATCAACTATCACAAGTGTCACTAAGAATGCATTTCAATGTTTGTTAAAGATCCATCATTTTAGTTCAAAATTCAGCTATTTGGACATATATTAACTTTTTTGTTAAACATTAATTTTTTGGTGGAAAATTTGTCTTCTATGTTTACAAATTTCACAATTTTGTTGCAAATCAAATTATTTGGTTCAAAATAGATCTTTCTGGTTTGAATTCGTCTCTTTTTAATAAAAAATAAAAATTTTTTGGCCAAAAAATTTTGTTGAAAATTGTGGTTGAAAATTCATCTTTGTTGGCTGCATTCGTATTTTTTTTAAAGTAAAATAAAAAACTTTGAAATAGTAACTATTGTTGAATTTTCAGCAAAATTTCAGGTTAAAATAGTATCTATTAGAAATTTCGTTGATATAAAATTTCATTGTTTGTTAAAAATCCCTCATTTTCAAATTTAGCTATTTGGTTCTATATTAATTTTTTTGTAAAAAAATCATTTTTTTGTCGAAAATTTGTCTTTTATACCTAAAATTGAACAATTTTGATGGTAATCAAATTATTTGGTAAAAATAAATCTTTGTTGTTTGAATTCGTATTTTTTTTTTAACTTAAAATAAAAAACTTTGAGAAAGTAATTATTGTTAAAAATCCAGTGAAAATTCAGGTTGAAATAGTCACTATTATAAATTTCGTTAATAGAAAATTTCATTGTTTGTTAAAAATCCATAATTTTATTTAAACTTTAGCTATTCGATTCGATATTAATTTTTTTGTTAAAAAATCCTTTTTTTGTTGAAAATTTGTCTTCTATGCTTAAAATTTCACAATTATTTTGTTGGAAATCAAATTATTCGGTAAAAATAGATATTTATTGTTTGAATTCGTCTCTTTTTAATTAAAAATAAAAATTTTTTGCCAAAAAATTTTGTTGAAAATTGTGATTGAAAATTCATCTTTGTTGGTTGAATTCATCGGTTTTTAATTTCAAATAAAAATCTTTTTGGTTAAAACTATTGAAATTCTTACAAGTGTCATTAAAAATGCATTTCATTGTTTGTTAAAGATCCATCATTTTAGTTCAAAATTACACTATTTGGACACATATAGTAACTTTTTTGTTAAACATTAATTTTGTTGTTGAAAATTTGTCTTCTGTGCTTAAAATTTAACAATTTTGTTGGAAATCAAATTATTTAGTTAAAAATAGATCGTTGTTGTTTAAATTCATCTCTTTTTAATTAAAGATGAAAATCTGTTGGCCAAAAAATTTTGTTAAAAATTGTGGTTGAAAATTCATCTTTGTTGGCTGAATTGGTATTTTTTTTCTTAAAATAAAAAACTTTGAAATAGTAAATATTGTTGAAAATTCAGTGAAAGTTCAGGTTAAAATAGGAACTATTACAAATTTCGTTAATAGAAAATTTCATTCTATTGTTGAAAATCCATTTTTTTTTAAATTTAGCTATTTGGTTCTATACTAATTTTTTTGTTAAAAAATCCTCTTTTTGTTGAAAATTTGTCTTCTATGTTTAAAATTTAACAATTTTGTTGGAAACCAAATTATTTGGTTAAAAATAGATATTCGTTGTTTGAATTCGTCTCTTTTTAATTAAAAATAAAAATCTGTTGGTCAAAAAATTTTGTCAAAAATTGTGGTTGGAAATTCATCTTTGGCTGAATTCTTATTTTTTTAACTTAAAATAAAAAAGTTTGAAACAGTAACTATTTTTGAAATTTCAGTGAAAGTTCAGGTTAAAATAGTAACTATTACAAATTTCGTTAATGGTAAATTTCATTGTTTGTTAAAAATCCATAATTTTGCTTAAAATTCAGCTTTTTCATTCTATATTCATTTTTTTGTTAAAAAATTCTTTTTTTGATGAAAATTCGTCTTCTATGCTTAAAATTTAACAATTTTGTTGGAAACCAAATTATTTGGTAAAAATAAATCTTTGCTGTTTAAATTTTTCTCTTTTTAATTAAAAATAAAAATCTGTTGGCCAAAAAATGTTGTTAAAAATTGTGGTTGAAAATTCATTTTTGTTGGCTAAATTCGTTATTTTTCTTAAAATAAAAAACTTTGAAATAGTAATTATTTTCGAAAATTCAGTGAAAGTTCAGGTTGAAATAGTAACTATTACAAATTGCTTTAACAGAAAATTTCATTGTTTGTTAAAAATCCATAATTTTATTTAAAATTTAGCTGTTTGATTCTATATTAATTTTTGTGTGAAAAAATCTTTTTTTTGTCGAAAATTTGTCATTTATGCTTAAAATTTAACAATTTTGTTGTAAATCCAATTATTTGGTAAAAATAAATCTTTGTTGTTTAAATTCGTCTCTTCTTAATTAAAAACAAAAATCTGTTTGCCAAAAAATTTTGTTGAAAATTGTAGTTGAAAATTCATCTTTGGCTGAATTCTTATTATACTATTATATATTGGGTTAAAAAATAATTTTTCTTTTGATGATTCATTATTTAAGCTGCATTTTTTTGGTGAATAATTGAACTATTTTGGTACAATTTAGATTTTATTTGTTAAAAGATAATTTTATTTACAGAAAATTCGTCTATTTTATTTAAAAAATTCAGAATTTTGGCTAAGAACTGCTCTATGTTTTGATTTTTCTTCTTCAGTTGTTTTCATCTGATTGGAAATCAATATTATCTTTTTTTAACTGAAAGTTTAACAATTTATTTTTTGCTTGGAAATTTATTTTCTTTGGTTGAAAATACAACTTTTTGTTTAAAAATTCTTCTTTCTTGATTCCTCGTTATCTTTCCTGTTTGAAGTTTAGCTTTTGCTCTTGAAAAATTAACTCGTTTTTTGAAAAGTCAACTACTATGATAAAAAATTAAACTGCTTCGCTGGAAATTAAACCATTTATTTCAAATTTTAACTTGTTTTTGAGATTTTTTTTCTAATGTGAACATTTATTTGTTTTACCTGAAAATTTGAGTATTCAATCTTTGGTTCAAAGGCTATCATTTGTTAATTAAAAATTTAATTATCTTGTAGAAAATTCATGTATTTCATTGAAAATTTCGTAATTAATTGAAAATTTATCATTTTTTGTTAAAAATTCAACTATTTGGATAAAAATTCATATATTAGGTTAAAAATTAATTTTTCTGTTGAAGATTCATCATTTCAGTTTAAATTTGGAATGTTTGTTAAAAAATGTAACTGTTTTGCGAAAAACTAGATTTTTTGTTAAGAATTAATTTTTTTAACTGAATATGTAACTATTCCATTATTGATAGAAAATTGATATTTTTAATGAAAAATTGATTTTTTCTAGTTAAAAATTAATCATTTTCGTTAAAAATTCATCTATTTTTTCATTTCCCTTTTTTATTTGAATTCATATGATTGCAAATTAGTTTTTTTGAACTGAAAATTAGAAAATTCCTTTTTTGTCTGGAAATTTTCTTTGTTTAGTTGAAAATTCAACTATTTGGATGAAAATTCTTCTTTTTTGGTTGCAAATTATCTTTCTTGTTTGAAGTTCATCATTTTCGGTTTAAAACTCAAATGTTTTCTAACAAATTTAACTTTTCTGTTTTGATTGCCTTACTATTATATTTAAAATTCATCTAATTGGGTAGAAAATTACTTTTCTTTATTGAAAATTCACCTACTTGGTTGAGGATTCAATTATTTTGCTAAAAAATCTTATTTTTCAGTAGAATTCAACTGGATGATAAACCGTTTCTTTATTTTTTCAAAAGTGATTTTTAAAAATAAAAATGTCCCAATTCCATTTTTGTCTAAAAACTCATATTTTTTAGTTGAAAATTTAACTGCTTGGTTAGAAATTCAAGTAATTTGTTAAATACTAGTATTTTTCTTAAAAATTATTAATTATTAATTAATTAATAATAATAATTAATAATAATAAATAATAATAATAATTATTATTATCAATTATTAATAATAATTAATTAAAAATAATATGAAATTTACATTTTTGTTTAAGACTATTCTTTTGGTAGAAAACTAACTAATCTTTTTAGTTGAAAATTAAACTATTTGATACAAAAATGTAACGATTTTGTTAAAGTCATATTTTTGGTCGAAGGTTCGACCGATTGGATATAATATGAAATTTTTTTTCAATCATTTAAATTTTCGGACTGAAAGTTGTGATGTCTTAAATAAATCTTTTTTGCTTAACCGATTAAAAATTTATTTTTTGACAGAGAATTGTCACACGTTACAAAACCTTTGATACCCCCCCCCCCTCCTTAGTAATTAGAAATTTTTTAAATTGAAAAACACGTTTTTTGAAATAAGTACATTGACTTAAATGAATGAATAAATAAATAAATAAATTGACCTAACTAATTAATTTTTAATTTAATGTCAAGTTAATTAAACTGTATAAATGCAATTGAAAACACTTAATGCCAAATACGATGAAATCGCGAGAAATCATTTTCCTAAGTCTATCTACCGCATATTAGCTTTGATTGAAGGCAGCAATTTAACCATAACCTAGACAATCTTGAGTGTTGAATACGCGGCTGCTAGTGAAATGGAAAAGATGTATGACGCGTGCCGTCCGAGCTGAAAGTGAAACTTGTATGCTTGAACAAATTGTATAGTGTCTACTTGAAATGACTAATATTTACTTGACTTGTGCCATCTAGCCTTTATGTCTACCATACACATTTAAACTTTTATTAACTAATAATTTAAGATTAGGCGCTAAGAGAAAGAAACGTTACTTTTTGAAATCACTACAAGATTATCATAACAACTTTTTGATTTTTCGTGAAAAATTGAAAAATCAAATTTGGGTTGCACAAAAAGTTATTTTACATTCTATTTTGTCGTAAAATTATGCAAGATATGGGAAAAGATAAATTAACAAAAATTATGCACCTAAAAAAGATGTGCAAAGTTGTTATGGATCACTTTTTATAGGACACATAAATAGTTTTTGTTTTATCCGAAAAAAAATATAATTAAAAATAAAAAATGAAATATTTGTACAAAGCAGATAAAATAAGAAATAAAAACCTAAAAAGCAGCTACAAATTTGTTTTTAAACATCAAACGGCTCACTGGTGCGAATTCGCACCGAATCAATTTTCAGTTTGTTAAGACACTATATTAAATATATTTGTGAAATATGCGTTATATATGCTAGATGTTTATTATACGTTTAATATGTTAAATATTTAATACTAGCATTGTAAAAAAACAATTCGCACAAGTGTACCGTCTACGTATGCTGTATTAAAGTGTGCCATTTAAGGGTTAATCATTTTTTTTATACGATTCGAAATTTTTGATTTATCACAACATTAAAAGTAAAAAAAAAGTTACGAAAAAAAAAACTTTGGAAACATTTTTTAATGCAGAAAATAGCTTAGTACTAATATTTTATTAATAATTTTTTGTAAAATACGCAGTTTCGGTTCTAGTCGCAAAAAATAAAATTAAAAATTTTTTAAATTATATTTTTTGACACACAACACAAGGCAAAAAAAAGAATTAACAGAAAAAAGTTGTCAAGTCAAAAACGATGGGCAAGTTTGAAAAAATCTATTATTTAACTAATTGGCTAGGAATTCATATATTTAAATAAAAATTTAACTATTTTGGTACAAAGTTCAATTATTTGATTTAAAAGTAACTTTTTGGTAAAAAATTCATATTATGGGTCAAAAATTCAACTTTTTCGTGGAAATCTCGTCTTTTTAGCTTGAAAATTTAACAATTTAGTGAAAATTCTTTTCTTTCTTGATTCAAAAGTCGACTGTTTGATTTTAGAGTTCGTATCTTCTGGTGAGCAAATCTCTTTCTTGTTTTTTGTTGTTTAAAACTTAACTATTATGGTAGAAAATTATTATGATTTATCTTGAACTAAATTTCAAGATTTTTTGATTGAATTAAACTGTGTTAAATTTTTAATATAAATATTTTTCGGTTAGAATAATTTAATAACTACAATCTTTTACGTTGAACATTAATCTTTTTTTATAAAAAGATCATTTATTTTGTCAAGATCCCACTATTGTATAAAAATTCAACAATTTTTGAAAATATTTTTCTTTTTTGGTTCAAAATTTTTCTTTTTCGTTTTAAAATAGTCTCTTTTGGTGAAATTTTTGTTTTTATTGTTTAACATTTAAATATAATGGTAGAAAATCAATAAGAGTTGGTTGAGGATTTTTTGAATTTTTGTTAAAATGTCAATAATTTTTTGTTTAAGAGTATTGTCTTTGGTTTGAATATGCACGTTTTTGATAAAAAATGTTTTTTGGTTAAATATTTAATATGAATATTTTTGTGGTTTAGAATTGAACTCTATTGTTTTAATATCTTTTTTGGTAAAAAATTCAAGTATTAGATTGAAAATTATTAACTTTTTTGTTGAAGGTTTAACAGTTTTTTTTAAGTTTGTCTTTTTGGTTTCGAAACGGTAGAAAATTCACTTATTTTGTTAAAAATTAATATTGTCTGTATCAAAAATCAACCATATGATTCAAAGTTTATTCATTTTAAACAATTTTTGTATCATTTTGGTAGAAAGTTCTTTTTGGTTTGCAAATCAATTTCCTCCGATGAAAAATTTTTATATTTTGTATTCGAAAATACAACTGTTTGCTTAAAAGAAGTGACTTTAAACCTTTCTTGGTTTCAAATTCCAATATTCTGATGAAAATTCATCTCTTTGATTCAAAATTAAACCAGTTCGTTAAACAGTGATCTATTTTATTGCAAATGTTCAGAATTTTTTTAATTAATCATCTTAGTTACTTTTATTATTGAATTATAAAACTTAAGAAGTAAAAAAAGAAACTGATCCAACACTGATTTGAAGCGATTTCATAAGAATTCAAAATATTTAACGGAATTTAAAAAAATGGCAAAGATTTCAAGGATTTTAAAAGATTTTAAAAAATTGCAATAGGTTTCGATTTTTTTAGTCACTTCCAAAAGATTTTAAAAATGTCTAAAGATTCCAAAGCATATCAACGGATTTCATAAGATTTCGGAACATTTGAAATATTTAACGAAATTTTCAAGGATTTCCGAATATTATAATGGATATAAAGGGATTTCCATATTTCAGAATATATTAAGCGATTTCAAGAGATGCCGAAATATTTTGACAAATTTGTAAGGATGTCAGGATATTTTAATGGATTATCGAAGGATTGAGCAGACTTTATAAGATTTCAAAAGATTTCACGGAATTTTTAAACGATTTTCAAATATTATAAAGGCAATTTTAGTGGAATTTCAATAGTTTGAAGCGATTTGAGAATATTTAAAACAATTTATAAAAATTTTGAATTTTTTTTAAATATCAAAAAGGATTTGAAGACATTTTTAGTAATTTAAATGGTTTTTAGAAATATTTAAGTGAATTTTAGAGTATTTTAAGGTTTTCAAGAGATACCGAAGTATTTTTAAAAATTTTAAAGGATGTCAGCTAATTTTAAAGCAGTTCCAAAGATTTTAAGGTCTATAAGATCATAAGATTTCAAAAGATTTGACGGGTTTTTAAAATATTGGCGATACTTTCAATTGATTTCGAAGATTACACATGATTTCATACGATGCGGAGAGATTTCAAAATATTTCGATAAATTTCACGAAATTTTAAAGGATTTTAAGGGGTTTTGGGAAATTTTGAAAAATTTTTGCGTAATAAAATGTCACAAGATTTTGCAGGATTTGAAGATATTTCAAAATAATTTAAGTATATTAACGGATTTTAGAATATTGCGGATGTTTTGAGAATATAAAACGAAGTTTTAAAGGATTTTCGAATATTACTAAGAATTTAAAGGGATGTCCAAAAGTTTAGACGATTTAAAAAAATTTCCAGTGGATTTTAGAATATTTGAAGCGATTTAAAGAAATGCCAAAGTTTTTCACAAATTTTTGATAATGTTAGGAAATTTTAGTTGGATTTATATAAGGTCTGAAGGGGTTTTATAAGATTGGAAAATATTTCACGGAATCTCAAAGTTTGAAAGATATTAGAGGATTTTAATCAAAATTTTAAAATTTAAAGAGATTTGATAAGATTTTAAAAATTAGCCCGTGACTTTTAAATATTTGCAAAGATTTCAAAGGATTTCATGGAATTATCCAAAATTTCTATAAGTTTCAACGATTTCACTGAATTTCAAAAAAATTTAAAGATTGCAAAAGATTCCAAATTGTATCGATGCATGTCAGATGATTTTGGAAGAATTTTCGAATGTTATAAAAGATTTTAATGGATCTATACGAATTTTTAAGATTTCTACATAATTTTAATGGATTTTAAGATTTCAAAATATTTTACGGGACTGCAATTTTTTTAGGACCGCAAAGGATTTTAAGAAGTTTTAAGGGGTTTCGATGATTTTGCGGAATTTTCAAATTAATTGTTATAGATTTAAAACATATTTAACTCAAATATATTGAAAGAGAAATTTTCTTTCTTATTATTTTAAAACTCACTTCATTTTTCAGTGAAAGTTCTACTAAGCGATATGAATTGAATATGAAAAATTATATTCTAAACCGGAAGGATCTGCTTTCATTTTAAATCGCGCTTTTGATTGTACAATCGATCTAGAATTTTTCAGTATATTTTTCTCAGGATCTTCTTTGTTACTCAAGTTAAAAAAATGTGTATGATATAAAGTTGTTCGATCTTCAAAATAAAAATGTAATTTAGATTCCTTTGGTCATTCAAGTTTGAAAAAAACTTTGGGAAGTTATTCCGACAATATTTTTACAAGAGTTTTTTAATTTCAGTATTTTTCATGAAACATTTTGAAAAAGATCTCTTTAGAAACTTTATTATTTGGTCTCAAGATGAAAATTCAAACAAACGATTAAGCATCACTTTAAAATTAAATCTTGCATCTTAAGTTTAAAATTGAATAATTCTATTGGCGATTTGCATTAAAAAAACACTTCAGCCAAATGTTATGGATGTTATGTTAAACAAGAAACCTAATTGTTTTCTTCAATTAGTAAAGTAATTATTTTTGAACATTTTTTTTATAAAACATAAAAAAATCAATCTAGGTTCTAAGCTGTATCTTATATTACTAAACATAAATTGAGATTCGGAAAGCATAGTGCAACTTTCTTCGTGACATTGATTACAGAATTGATTATAAATAAACGATTGCGATGTCTCACACGTTTGTGATAGGAATGTAAAATATAATTTACTTTTTATTAACACATATACTATGACAGTTGAAATATTCAGGTCATTTAATTTTAGTAAATTATTATACATTTTTAGATAACTTTCAAGAACTAAAGAAAAAAAATTTTTCGTCAAATGCACGGCATATTGAGTACTCACTTTTAGAAACTAAATGTTTTTTTTAATCAAAATTTTTTCGTGATTCTACAAAAATCCCTATAAAATATTTTTATGAGAAAATCAATATATAAATAAAATATGTTTAAATAATGACAGTTGATGCAAAAAATAAAGAAAGTACAAACAAATGATTAATTTATTTATTTATTGTCAGATTTCGAAAAATTTTAAGGGAATCTTAAGGAATTCCAGAGAATTTCCATAAATTTTGAGCAATTTAAGCAGATTTCAAAAAAAATTTCAGACATTTTAAATATTTCCAAACATGTAAAGAAGTTTGAAGGAATTTCAATGGATTTCAAAAAATTTCAAGGGACTTTCACGTATTTTAAGGCTTTTAAACGGAATTTAAAATTTTTTAAACATTTTAATATAAAGAAATTTCAAGGGATGTAGACACATTTGTTATGATTTTTAAAGATTACAAAATAATTATGCTGAACTTTAGAGAAAAAAATTAATTCAATTTACAGGATTCGTTCCGATTTTAATTATTTCTACTAATTTCAAGGTTCTTTAAAATGTAATTTCTCAAGAATAAAGCAGTTAAAAGATTTATTTCCACAAATTTCGAGAGATTCACACGGATTTTAAATAAATTTAATGTTAGTTCGAAATATTTCTAGTAATTGCAAAAGATTTAAGGGGGTATTCTACCTTGTTGGCCCAAAAAAGTACTGTCTTTTCTAGAATTTTTTTCTCGGAAAGGATAAAAAGTAAAAGGATGAAATTTTCGCAGAGTTGTAGGAAAAAGTTTATTGTAGCTTTACAAAATTTTTTTTGGCGATCCAAGTAAAGGGGGGAGGGGAGGTATTGAACAATGGCGTCCAGCCGGCGGCGACTCTTTCTCATGGTGGAAGTCCTACCATCCGCAAATAAAATCTGAAACGCAAAAGGAAAATATTTTCAAAATCTAGACACTTTTCTGCATCCGTGGTAGTAGAATTGTGGAAAAAACATGAAAAATGCGAAAATTATGAGCTTTTGAAAAAACTGCGTTTTTGGCTATTTTGTTGTTTTTAATTATTTTCTTAAATGAACAATTTTTAATATTTTTTGCCATTTCTACTACCACGGATGCACAAAATCCTAAAGAACATGTGTGAAAAATTTCATAACGATTGCTCAATTTTTGCGCCCTGTAGGACTTCCACCAACTCGAAAAACGTTGTTTTGAGAAAAACGCGATTGAAAATTTGAAACATAACTGCAAAAATTAATGTTGAATTTCATACATCTGAATAAAAGTATTTATCATTTCTTCTGTTTTTCGGGTTGCTGATTACGAATCTGCTATCAAATTTGCAAAATTCATTTGTTTGAACAATTTTCATAAACAAACTTTTATAACAAATTACATATTTTGCAAGATGCGTATGCTTTCCTTAGCTTTCGATGTCACTGATTTTAAATTTGTTACTATTACTTTACTAAAAATTTGTTAAACAATTGTCTTTATAAAAAATGTTCCAGAATTGCATTTTTTCGATATACATATGATTTTCACGGTTTAATGGGTCAGAAATAAAGAATATGCCCTCCGTTTTGCGACAATATTTTAAAAATATTACTTTCTTCGCTTGACACCACTTCACTAAACGGCCGATAACTTTCGTAATTTAACAGATTTCAACTTGCAATTTTTACAGAGTATTCTTGAATCATATATCTATCCGAAAATGCAACAAAAAAAATCGATTTTTTTATCACACAAGGTAAAAACCCCCCTTAATCGATAATCAAGGAGACCTCAAAGAATTTTTTTAGGATGTCTAAAGGTTTCACAGGATTTCTAGTGAATTTTGGGAATTAAATGAAATCAAATGAAATTTCAACAAATTTGAAGGTATTTTGAAAAATTTCACAAACATCAAAGAATTTTATTATAAAATCTCTAAGGATTTCAATGCATTTCAAACATTTTTAGGGTTTTAAACGTTTTTTAGATAGCTTTAGTGAATAAGTTTAATTTGAATTATATTTGAGGGTTTTCATGAGATTTAAACTTTCTTTAAATCATTCCAAAGATTTCATAAAATTCTAAGGTATTCTAAAGGATGTACAAAAAGCAAGTGGCAAGTGGTTTAAAAAAATTTTATGGGATTTTCAAAGATTTTTACAGATTTTCAGGGTTTTTAATGAATGTCAAGCATTTTCACAAAGATTTAAAGATTTTATTATTTTCCAAGGTTTTCAAGGGATTTTAAAGATTTGTAGGAATCTAATCGGTTTCTCGAACGAAATTTGGTGGATAAGTTTAATTTAAATGATATTTATGGGCCTTTAAATAATTTATGCTTTTTCAAATGGATTTTCCCATTTTCCACAGATTTCCAGGGATTCTAAGGGATTTCAAGTGATATAAAAAACTTCAAGGTTAAGATATTTTAAGTAATTTCACAAGGTTTTAAGAATTTTATAAAAAAGCCCTTAATTCAGTCGAAAAATGATTATAAGTGATTTGTTAATACCAGTACCTTTTAAGAGTCAGCATTTTTTTATAATATTTTATATAAAAAAAAGACGTTTGCAGTGGATACTAATTATCTTCTGAAAATCAAGCAGGCCGCCTAGTTTTTTTCATAATGCGCAATTTTGAGCAAGAGTACGCAATACAACGCAAGAATGCGTAATAAGGCGAAATAATGTGTAATACTGTAATAATACTGTAATAATGTCACGTAGGATCTTTGGTCTGAATAAGTGATTTTTATTACTTGTAAGTAATATTTAGAATATCAGACAGAATAATTTATTAGTGGCCATAGTGTTGCAGGGGAAAAAAGCTTATAAATATAAATAACATAGAGTTCGCTACCACAAGAAAAGATTTATTTATATTTTTGCATGGAATAAAAAATGGATCAATGTCATTTGAGGTTGAAAAAAATAATTTACAAAATGAATTGATCAAAAATCTGAAAATAGAAAAACATCCTAAAGAATTAAAAGATAAGGTTTACATATTGTTAAAAATTTCAGCAAAGAAATTGCAATTAAATTAAATGAGGTCCAAAGGCATTAGGATAAGGTTGTGACTCAAAATAAATCTTGGTTCAATTTTATAAAATCTGCATGTATTTCTAAAGAATTCAAAGCTTTCTAGGGTTTAAGGTATTAAGTTTGTTTAAAGAAATATAAAATGCTATAGGTTTATCGGAAAAAGTGATTGATAAATAAGCACTTAATTCAGTCGAAAAATTCTTATAAATGATTTGTTAACACCAGTACTTTATAAGAGGCGGCATTTTTTTATAATATTTGATTTAAAAAAAAAGATGTTTGCAGCGGATAATAATACTGTGATGCAATATGATAATAATACTGCGTAATATTGAGAAATAGCACGTAATACAACGCAATAGTGCGTAATAAGGCGCAATAATGCGCAATACTGCGTAATAAGACGCAATAATGCGTAATAATGTGTAATGATCCTCAATGAGGCGTCAGAACGCGTAATAAAGCGCAATAATAAGTTATGGTTAATACTCCGTAAGATATTTAATGAGTAAATTTCCACTTTTTTCGGTACTTTTCGTATAAATAATTTCGATCTTAAATGGATTTATCAAATCAAAAAATCATATATTGGATTTTCATTATTGAAAAGTTCAGGACAGAGGATGTGGTTTTTTTTCAAACCTAATTATTTTGTAGTTACATCGGTACATGAAGAAAAATACATCATCTATGACCTTTACATTTGTCATTAATGGCAACTAGGATAAAAGGTTATGCACGGGTTTAAAAAAAAGTGTGCTATTATCTATTGCTTCAGACTATTGCCAATCTTCAGTGACGGAATACCTTTGTGACCGAAAGTAATTATTGACCCTGACCTCTAATGGTTTTTTTTCTTCTGATTTTATATGCTCTGAATGACTAATTAGACGTATTGAAGATGTTTTCTTATTAAGATTTATTCACGCTGTCATAATTTAAGAAAATTACTTAAATATAAAATATAAGTGGGAAGAAGAAATATATATATTCTGAGTGAAAATTTAATTTCACATCTTTATCGCTTCTTAAAAAAGTTGTAGCTTTCTTATTTTTCGAATTATTTACGAAAAACTGTTTTTTTCTGTGATCAAAATGTTTTGATTTTTGCCATTTCAACTCGCAGTGAAATGGAAAGTTTGTGATATTTGGTGATAAAACTTATCAGGAATATGAATTGTCATATTCTACGACCGATTGCATTAGCAAAACATCAAAATGTTTCTTTAAAAAATTGTTAAAAATTTTTTTCCAAGACGGTGCATAATTCGTGCACAAGCAACTTCTATCGTTTCGAGAGTCGAGCGAATTTCAAGTAAGCGAAAACTGTCAGCGAGAAAGTTGTTCAGAAAGGTTCAAGGAAGTTTTCTTTAAAGTTTCAGATCAATTAAAGTAGTACTTAACAAACTGTTGATGTTTTAATTTGCCGGCGCGATAGATTTTCTCCTGCGTAAACTACTCCCTGGCCAGTAAGCCGCTACCCCAGCGTTACGTGCAACTGTATACACAAATCATTGTTTATTAATAAAAAAGTGGGGTTTTATGTATACATGGATACTTTTTGGTGCTAAGGATAATAATTGTATACAAATTGTAAAATACCATTAGAATATTTCAAAAACCGTTAATTTTTAAATTTTGATAAATTACTTTTTGCCTACTCTGCCATCAAGAATTTTTTTTCACGTGTTTCTAATATATTTTTCTTAGGATAGATTTGTCCAAGAAATAATATAATATTCCAACTCATAAAATTCAAGTTTCTTTCTTTCTTTCTCTAACGATTTTTATTTCACTAAGATATTCCTAATGTAAAATACAAAAATTTAATTTGCACACGG
>JAAAKG020084678.1:0-16627 GCA_010014905.2 Druon quercuslanigerum | reverse complement strand
ACACCATACTTCCAATTTTTTTTTCCCACTCTGCAAATTTTTTCTTTTTAAAATCCTCCCCCCCCCCCCCCCCCCCCCCGGTGAACCACTGGAGCTCCGGCCAAGCATCTCTCAACACCTCAGCTCGAACCCTTCCGCCGCCCCTGGATAGACCATTGGAATATCCTATAAAGCGGAAATTTGGATATCCCACGGATGTCCCGAGGATATGCAGGATGTCTATGCGACGTTTCCGGGACATTCAAATGTCCCAAATAGGATAATAACATTCTTATATGTCCCACGTGGAATATCTGAATATCCCAGAAGCATTCCATAGACATCCCAGATATCCTCTAAATATCCTTGAGATATCCAATATTCTCCTTTGTAGGATATCTCAATTGGTTTTCCCTAGTATAACACGAAACGTAAACCGCATAAAATGGGATATCCCGGGTTGAAAAAAACTGTAAAATACCATACTGAAACGCAAAAAAAAAATTAACCGTGTAAATTTTGTTTTGACTGTTTTCGACTGTGATCAAAACTTTATAAATTGAGAATTCATAATAAAAAATCTTAATTTACATGTTCCTAGCTGCATAAGCTAACTCCCAAAGTATAAATAAACGCGCAATTCTTAGAAATTACAAATAATTTAATAATGAAAATTTGAAGCGCAATTTTTAAATTTTGCATGTAATGACATTGCTAACCTCTTGACTGCTGGACAGGTTCAATGAACATGACTCTCGTATTCGTTGTATATGGAGTAGTACATATATATGAAATGCGACTCGCAGAAACCGTATAGAAAGGTCAATATTAATGAGACAAAAGCCGAAAGTAAATTATTCTCAAACATTAAATTCCCCGAACAAAAGAAGGAGGAGTTTGGACTTTCAAACATGTCAATTATTTGTTAGTAACAAAAAAGCGTCGTCCGCGTTTTCGAGGGGAGAAAAACCGCACGGCACTTTTTTGCAAAAATAAAGTCGAACGGAAGCACGAGTTTAAACGGATACAGCCGATATTGTCTATCTCCGAAATCTAAATCTGCGCGCCATCTGGTACAAGCGAAAAGTACTTTATCGGTCGAATCCCGAGTATCCTGAGTCGGTAATCCAGACATCTACTGTTGGCAACAAAAATTTCCCATGGTATCATTACCATCGGATCAGCGTGTATGTGCTATGGTACATTACCAATTTGTTACAAAAATTATAATCGTAGTATATATTCTTTATCATCAAATGTAGAACGTTAATGGAAAAATTATGAAAAAATGTATCGAAGACTTGAAAAAAAATGTTTAAATGTGCATATCCTACAACTTCAGAATCCTTCAATATCAACATAGGGTCAACTATTTTTTCTAGAACTTTGTACTCAATAGTTGAACTTTTATCCGTATAGTTTAATTTTCAACAAAAAAAAGATAAATTTTCAAGCGAATAGTCAAATTTTTAATTGAAAAAGAATAATTTTTTTTTAGAGGACAGTTGATTTTGTAACAAAAAAGTAAATTCTCAACCAAGAAAGATAAATTTTTAACCAAAAAACAAGGCTTTTTCTACCATAAAAGATAACTTTAAGAAAATAATTTAATTAAAAAAAAAGTTCAATTTTTAACAAAACAATTAAAATTTCAACAAAACACTACATTTTTCCACAAATTAATCGAATTTTCTATCAAAATAGATCAAACTTCAATAAAATAATTAATTTAAAAAAAAATATTTTGATTCTTTACAGCACAATTAAATTTTCAACAAAATAGAAGAATTTCCAACCAAATGATAGAATTTACAAATAAAATAGATGAAACTTTAAAAAGAAAACAATATAATTTTTATACAAATAGTTGAATTTTCAATATAAAAAAGAATTTTTTAGAAGTCAGTTAAATCTTCAACAAAAAAAGTAAATTCTCAACCAAGAAAGATTAATGATTAACCAAAAAACAAGGCTTTTTCTACCATAAAAGATAACTTTAAGAAAATAATTTAATTAAAAAAAATAGTTCAATTTTTGATAAAACAATTAAATTTCCAACAAAACAGTACATTTTTCCACAGAATAATCTAATTTCCTATCAAAATAGATTAAACTTAAATAAAATAGTTAATTTTTTTAAAATATTTTGATTCTCTACAGCACAGTTAAATTTTCAACAAAATAATAGATTTTTCAACCAAGAAATATTTGATTTAAAATAGAAAATATTTGACTTTAACCAAAAAATACGAATTTTCAACATAATAGTTGAATCCTCAGCCATAACAGGTAAATTTCTACCAAAATAACTTTTATGGAAATAACTACAGTTTCAATATCTTTTTGGGTTGAAAAATCATCTCGTTCTGTAGAAATTGCACAATTTTTTATCAAAAATGTCACTGTCTGCTTAAAATTAATCTGCTATTTTTTAGTAGAAAATCAAGTTTTTGGTTATAAAAATATTGAAAATTAACCTTTTTTACTTGAGGAGAAAAATTGAGGAGAAAAATTGGTTACAAATTTATTTATTTGTTAGAAAATTAATCTTCTGGGTTAAAAATTCAACTGTTTCGTAGCATATTCATCTTTTTTAATAAAAAATCAATAATTTGATAGAAAATTGTTTTGGCAGAAAATTAAACTGTTTTATAGAAAGTTCGTTTTTTTGTTGAAAATTGATACATTTTGCTTGGAAAATTCATCTGTTTTTATCAAAAATTTATCTTCTGCGTTGAAAATTCATCTTTCTGCTTGAAAATTGAACTTTTTGTTTGAAAATTCAACTGTTTTGTAGAAAAAGCTCAATTGTGAGAAAATAGTGTCATTTTTTTAATCTAGTAGAAAAATAGTGTAATCGTTAAAAAAAAAGTGTCATCCTTACCTGTAATTCTGCTTGTGAAACGTCGATCTCTCCTCTGTAGACAAATTCGATTATGAATTTGAGATCGTTGAAGCAGACATCCTGTGGCATAATTATAGTCGGATGTTTACAGGGGTTGGAAAGTAGCAGTTTTTGGAAATAGGAACTGCAGGCTGAAAGTACCACCTACAAAAAAAAATTAATTTTATTATGAGTTTTGTAATCAACACTCGAAACAAGTCAATAACTAACCATTGACATTTGAAACTCAAAATTATATTCTTTTAACATTTTTAATATAGAATATTAGTATTGAATCTCATATAAGAGGTCGTTTAAAATCTACGAAACACAGGCGGGATGGGGGGAGTCAAACGGTTAAAAATTTTACTATTTTTTTGAAGATTGAACTTATATCTTGTTGAAGATTCATTTTTTTATATGAAAATTAATGCCCTTTAATGAAAATGTAACTAACCCATTTTTGGATGAAAAATAATCGCTATTTGATGAAAATTCAACTAGTAAGTTATTAATTGTGAATTAATTTTCTTTGGATATAAACTTTACTACTTTGTTTAAAATTCATATTTTTTTACCAGGAAATCAATTTTTCAAATGAAAATATATTGAATTTTTGGTTGAAAATTCATATTGGCTAAAAAATTCAAAAGTTTTGTTGCAATTTTATTCTTTTTGGGTTAAAAAATCCTATTATTTTAGTTTAAAATTCATCTCTTTGGTTGCAAATTTAATTATTTGATTAAAACCTTAGACATTTTTTAAGAAAGTAATTCTATTAGGTTGAAAGTTCAACTATTTATTCAAATTTATGTATATTTTGTTTTTAAAAATTCAATTGCTTTGTAAAAATTTTGTCTTTTCTGGCATGAAATTTAAACAATTTGGTTGACTTTTTTTCTCTTGACTGAAATTTTTTTCTGGTTATACATTCAACTGTTTCTTTTGTTGAAAATTTGTCTTTTTGATTTGAAAATTCATGTTTGGATACAAATTAGATATTTTTTCGTTCAAAAAAAGCGTTTTGTTTAAACATTAATCTGTTTTGGGTGATGATTCAACTATTTTGTTGAAAATTCTTTTTTTTTTTTTTGTTAAATTCAACGGTTTTTTTTAATACGCTCTGTATATGGTTATGGAATTTTCTATAACTCTAACCCCTTTTGCAGCTCTTTTACGGCTAAAGTTACGGAAAATTCTGTAAACATAGACAGTGCCTTTAAAATAAATATATGTTTTCATTAAAAATTCATCTCTATGGTTAAATTCGACAATTTCTATTTAAAACTAAAATCTCTTCTTGCTTAAAATATTCACTATCATATTTTTCGTTGAGAAATGATTTTTTTTAAATTATTTTAAATGAGAATTCCTAAAAATGATTGAAACCCACCCAAAAAATTCTGTAAATCTTTTAATATTCCCTTAAATATATCAAATAATTTGAAATATTTTGTAATATCTTGAAAATGCCTTCAAATTTTTTCAAATACCCCAAAATATTTTAAATTCTTTGATACTTTTCAAACTCCGTTGAAACTTTTCAAAGCTCTTGAAAATTCCATGGAATTTTTTTAATCACCTAAAATATTTAAAATCTGTTAAAATCTCTCCAAATGATTAAAATCTCTTCTAAACAACCCCGAAATATTTGAAATTCTTTAAAATTTCTTGAAATTATTGAAATCAAGTAATAAAGTAGAAAAGAAAAATCTTTAAAATTCTCCATGATGCCTTGAAATTATTGAAATATATGAAAAACTCCTTTGATTTTTAAAAAATATGCTAAAACCTTTAAAATCGTTTAGAATCTTCTAAACGACACTAAAATATTTTAAATCCTTTAAAATTCCGTCAAATTACTGAAATAAATTTAAAATCCCTGGTAATCTTTTTACATGCCCTAAAATATTCTAAATACTTTGAAATCTTTTAAAATGTTTTCCAAGCATGCAAAGCTTTTGAAAATTCCATGGAATTTTTTCAAATACCCTACAATCTTTAAAATCGTTTGAAATCCCCTTAAAGTTACTATCACCTATTAAAAATTACTTCGAATCTTTTAAACTAGTATAAAATATTTTTCATCTTTTGAAATAACTCACAATTAATGAAATCACATTAAAATAAAATCCCTGGGAACATGATTTATTTTCCTGAAAAGTTTCAAATATTTTAACATCTATTAAAGTACTTTAAAAATTTGCAAAGCTCTTGAAAATTCCATTGCATTCTTTTAAATACCATAAACTCTTTAAAATCTTTCGAAAACACTTTAATGTATACCCTAAAACTTTAAAATCCTTTGAAATCTCTTCCAATGACTGAAATCTGTTCAAAATTTCCCTGAATCTTTTAAATAAAACACTACACTATTTCAAAATAGTTAAAGCAAATTCAGAAATATGCACACACATTCCTGATTTCAATATTGATTAACCAATCGGTTCATTTTTTAAAAGAAAAGTGACTAAATTGATCTTTTCATTCATAATAAGACACTAAAAAGTGATTTGACAAAAAAAAAAACTAAAAACGACTGTGCGGGAGTACTGATTGTTATTGACTGTTACTTAAATTGCTTTTCACAATTTTGCTTTTCAAAATCCTTGACTTTTCTCTGGGAAACAAAGTTCCCTGAGTTTTCCCTTATTTCCAGATTTTCCCTAACGTGTGGCCATCCTGAGAAAAATGAATAACTCGAAATATAAAATTACAATCTTCATTCTCTCTTATCTTATCTACCTTGTGTGCCTTTAAGGATGCCTCGTTGCAAGCCAGGGTGACGTCGACGAAAGCTTCTGTCTGTAGTAACTGGTGGAATACAGAGGTCATATTCGACTGGTAATTATTCCAGCGCAGGCAGTAATGCTGCCCCGCCATGCCTCCACTGAAAAAAATAAAAAGCCAATTAGATGCTTTACTTTCAAATTATTTCAAATTACATATACAGTCACTTCTTTCTCTCTTATTACTCTCTATTTGATAATTCACCTGGGGTGATTGCTACAGAGATTGATCAGCGAAATGTGTCGGAACGGTGTTGCAGAATGAACGTTTTGCTAAAATAAGCAACCCCCGAAAGGGATTTGCCCTAATGGTATTATAATAATAGTAATAATAATTTAATAAAAATATTTTCTTTAAAAAAATAAATTTTACACTAAATTATTAGCAGTAAGCCAATCAAATTTTCCTGAGACATGAATGATCAGAATAGTAGCTTTTTGCTGAAGGAATCAAGATTATATAGTTATTTGTAAGGAAAGAGGTTTGCATTTGAAATAAAAACCTGATTTTGCTGATCTTCAGAGCAGGATCTGGATAAAGAACAAGGGGTGAGTAATAAAAAAATGATATCGCACCTGCCCTCGTAAAGACAACACTGCAGATCTAAATTTCACTCCCTTCACTTCTCAATATAGATATATTACCTACGAATTATATTTCTTCAAGATAAGGTTAAAAATTCTATTCAATTTTTAAAATCTTAAGATGAAATTGAACAAATTATTTCATTTCCCACGATCGAGGTGATAACTTATTTCTTTATTCTTCAATGCTTTTAAACTAATGAAAATACATCCATTGCTATTGGGATAACTCATCAATAAAATAGAAAAAAATTAAAGACCTTTTAGATGTTACTAATATTTTTTTAATTCCTCAAGATTATATATATAATCAAGAGAATCAGGCAATCATGACAGATTTGAATAATTTGGAGCGAATTTGGAATGCAATATCTCAAGCAATACGCATCCTATGAAAAATGTCGGTAATAAAAACTTTTTATTTCTTAGGGAAAAGCGACTCCGCACAAATTTACCCCTAATCCAACCCCTTGGAGGATGGAAAGGGCGGTAACTTGAAAATGTTGAATGAGAACCTACATTTTTTATTGCAGCTTTAGACTCTTCATTAAAAACACTTAAGTTTTATTTGAAAATTTGTTTTCGATTCGCGACAGATGGCGCTGCTATATACCCAAAGATGGCAATGCAAATACACCCCAGAGGGTGGGGTGACTTTTTATAGAGTAACATTTCCCTTTTTATTTTATAATTTCCAATAGCAACCTTATCCCCACTTTCTACCCTATGTAGAATATTTTTTTATTCATACTTTAAAGAAAACTAACAAATATACAAATATGTTTAAAACGGAAAAATGAGCATGGCATAGTTTTTAATTCCAAAACCTTATTTTTATCGTAAAGATCATAAAAAATGACTGAACAAAGTTCTCTTAATTGGAAACTTTACTTAATTTCTCATTCAAATAAGTACTATATTAAGATAATTTAAGAAGAAAATTAATCATCAAAGGAAAGGTGGAAACTGACCAACTTTTTAGCAATATCCTTATACTTTCTGAATCTGAATTAGTAATAACTTTTCACGTAGTTTAGGAATGTTAGTGCCAGACTAATGAAATAGTAAAAAATCGCAACAGTATTTTAATAAAACACTGGCCCGAAAACTGACAATTTTGTTCGTAATTTATCGTACTTTACCAAAAAGTTTATCAAGTTTCCAGTAATTTTTCAAAATTTTTAAAATTAACTTTCGGGCGGGTTGCGAACCCGAAACCCGTTCCGACTCAATGTCTATCCGAATTCACTTTGTACATTAGTATAACATCCAAAGTTGTTTTTCTAAAAAAAAAAAAAAAAAACGAATCTATTTTACTAAACTAAAAGTGCCTGCTTTATTGTTTTATCGAATATCCTTGTGGTGTTTTTGGAAGTGAAAATATTAAAGACATTAATTTTAACGCGAATAAAGTAAGGTAAATTAGCTTCTTGCGTAAATAATTGAAATTTTGTGATTTTGAAGCAATGATTTCTAAATACGTGTAATTTTCGTGGAGTTGAGTAAATGCAGGTTATATTTACAAGTTAAACAACATTGTCTTCTTATTGCTTCAATAAAATTGAAAATTTTACACAATTGCGTTCTTCGATTAAAACTTTTCTGTTTGTCACTTATCCCATTTCTATAGCCTTCTTCTAATTAATATATACAACCCTGGGAAAAAAATTTCTCTAGCAAATAAGTAGTTTTTCAACATCGAATAATCAATTTTCAACTAAAATTTATTCGATCAATTTTCTGTAATTCAATTAGTAGAATTTCACGAGTAATTAACGAAATTTCGTTAATTTAGATTCAGATAATAATGTGAGAACTGCGAAGATTCTAAAGACTTAACTTTGCTTTTTCAAAGTGTTTAATTTGGAAATTTTTTCACAAGAATGTACAACTTTTTTAAAACTGTAATTTGCTGTCATTATATGTTTTTTTTAAAATAATGTTATCAAAATGAACAAAAAATACTACTTAATATAAATAGCTTATATATTGTCTTTTATTTTCTTGTAGCAAAGTAAAACAATTAACCATAAAGTACAAGTTTTTACAATTCAAAAATGTATATAACTTTTTATTAATATTTGTTTTATTTTGTTGTAAAAATGTACAAGGTATTACAAAAAATACAGGATTTAAAATTTTTCAATTGGGGTGTTTTGACATAAAAAAAACAATTTTAATTTTAGGTAAATTACTGTACTTATAATCATGTTTTTTTAGGATATTTAATATATATGTTCCTACAAGAAACAACAATTTTTCTAAAATATTACACTTTTACCAAGACCTTTTGCTATCATAATAAATCACATATTGAGCAGCAATTTCAGTTATGAAACATTTTTTTTGCATAAAAATTCTACCTTCAGATATCCACATCTAGCAAACGTAATTTTAAATCAGAGATATTATTTATTTTTTAAAATAATTTTGTGTAAATTAATTCAGACAGGGAAATGCATTTTAATAAAAAAAAACCCTTATTTAAAATAGTAGATAAGTTTATTTTGCAAGATATTAACAATCAGTGACACACTCATCACTGTTGCATTAATAATAAAAGCGATGGATTTTAATCAATTATATCAATTGTTAGAAACGCCTAACTTCATTTTCGTATCGGATCATGAGTGGTTATAATTCAAATAATATCGAACCTATTAACAATATAAAATGTTGAAGATTACGATATAAAATTGTAAAGTTTTAAAGGTATCCTTACATGTTTAAAGAAAATAAAATTCTTTTCTTAAGAAAGGTGGGAAATTTTAAAATGATTTTTTTTTATTTAAAAATATGTTGAAAGATTAGAAAATTTATAATCAATAAATAACGATTGAATAATTATTAATTTAGAGAAAATTTTAAGAATTTCAAGATATATTTAGACGTATTAAAAACATTCCAAAACAATTAAAAATTTGATCAGACTTCAGTACCTTCGAAACTATATGTAGATTTTTTGGGATTTCGAACAAAAAATGTGTTCAGATTCCTACCATACTGACAATTTTTTCAGTTCCTAAATTATTTTTGCACGAAGCGACACATCGAGTTGGAAAATTTTTATAATAAATAAGAAGCACTAAGAAAGGGGGGCCTGGTCCTAAATTTGAATAATTATAAAAAAGTTTTTTTCTTAATACAATTTTTAGATCAAAATCCCTAGACAAACTAACAATGATTTTTTTAAATTAATTTAAAAAGAATATTTGAAAAGATTCCTACCATTTTCAAAAAGGAATCTAGTATATTTTAAGGCAATATTGTAACCTGGTACGAAATTCTAAAAAATGTGGGAAAAATTCTAGTTCCAAGAAAATAACGAAAATTATATTAGACTCTTGGAGATTTTTTAGATAATTTCTAAAAGTTAACAAAATTTATTTTTCAGTTTAAAGGCTTTTCATTCCAAAAATTTCAATTAAAAATATTTTAACGCCTCTATTTTATGCGCGCGAATTATTGAGATATATTAGAAAGATTGTAATGGCATACATAATGACCAATCGATTTTTATATATTTGGAAAAATTTCAAACATAAGGTTTTTTATTATATAATATCGATTATTCATGATTGTCTTTTAATATTCTAGCATTTTTCTTTAAACGTTAAACCAAAAAGCTTTTTTGTAATATCGATCATATATAAATCTTAATAGTAAAAAGTTGTACTTTCCGGTAATTTCGGTTGTAATTTATTGCATTTATTTGAAGATTTCTGTGAAATGCTGATATAATAATTTGGCCCTGAGAACCCGGAAAGACCCGGGACCGAGTAAAGCGAGCACTTACACCATCGCGAAATCACACTTATCGATTATAGCTCCATCACCCAGCATTGAATAATACGCGGCAAGCAAGTACCTGTAGTGTGTACCCCAGTAGGGACCAGTCTCCATAAAAGGGTCCTCCTCACCGATATATCACCAGCAGGCAGAGTATGAATGCGAAAAAGAGAGGACAAAATCGAGCAGCCTCGAGGAGCACAGGGATACTAACAATAAGAAAAAAAGACTCAGAAAAGGGGAAAAAGAAAAGAAAACCCGGCGAGCACTAAAACCGAAGACACCAAAGATAGAGAGAAGAAAGAAGATGAAAAAAAATGAGTAAAAAAAAGAAAAAAGGAAGGAAGAGCGATGAAGGTGAGAGGCATGAAGGATCCACGTCGGAGGAGTGGCTGGAGGAAGACTGATAATCCGAGATGAGCAACTGGAGAGAAGCACTTTTGCGACGTTTTCAAAGATGTTCCCCGATCCGTTAGCAAAACGAGTGATGAATCTCTTCACACAAGCTCACGCAATATTCCAAAGTTCGGAAATGTCGAAAAAGTCGAAAACCGAGAGCTTTTTTCGCGAGTGACTTTTTTGGCAAGGTCCCGAACAAAGTTCGGGCGTTGGTTCGTCGACATTCACCTGTTCTGTGAATCGTATTTTATCAGTCTCTATCTATGTGACTTTATACGGCTCATTCTTCTTATCTGTCCGTAGGCACACGGACTTTTATCAGCTGCTTAGACATGAGACGATAACGAAAACTCTCTAAGCTCACCTCGTTTCACGTACCTCTTCCTTTCTCTCGTTCTCTTGATCGTATTCTATCTCTTTCTTTCTTCTTCCTTATCTTCAATGCCTTGAGATGTTTCTTCATCTCTTTTGTATCTCTCTCCCTCCCTCTCCCTCTCCCTCCCTCACCCTCACTCTCTCTTTCTCTCGTTTTTATCTTCTTTTACCTCTTTTATACCCTCCACTTTTATCTTTTTCTTTTATTTCTTTCTTGTATGCCTCCTACACTTTATCTCTTCACATTCCTTCTGAATTTCGTAATTCGTATTTCGAGTTTCATTTAAGAGTTTCGTTTTCCCGGTTTTCAAAATTTTTCCAATTTTTGCCTTCTCTTTTCATCTCTACTCGTCTTAATTAAACCACTTCTTTCTTTTCCCTTGCAAATTTTATTTTCTCGTATTTTTTCGACTTGATGCAGTGAGCTCGTTGCATTCACCTGCTCGCCTCGTGTCCTACTCACGCACGATGTTCACACACCTGGTGTATCAACCAATCACAGACTTGACAGCTGAAAATTCTGTTAAAATATGGAAAATAGGGTGTTTTTCAAGAAAATAGGAGAACAAATTTTTTTAATACAATAATTGTATATAAGTGCCACACATTAACTCAAGTCGAAAAAATTTTTGGCCAGAAGTGATCAATTTTAGAGGAAAAAGCTTAGTTTTCAAGCTTAAGAGTCAAAATCTTTTAGAAAATAGTACGATTCTTAAATGAGAAAGATTAAACATAAACCAAATAGGCGAATTTTCAAGTATAAAAAAATAATTTAAAAGACAGTTTCATCTTCAACCCAGAAACATGCACTTTTCAACAAAAAAAAGGATTAATTTTTAATCCAAAAAGACGAATTTTTAACAAAACAGTTCCATTTTATACAAAAAAATACAATTTTCTAACAAAACAGTTGAACTTTGAACAATATAATTAAATTTTAAACTAAATAGCTCAAATTTCAAACTGTTTACAAAATGAATTTTGAACCAAATGGTCACATTTTTAAACCATAAAATTAATATTCAACTAAAACCGTAACATTTTCGACGAAAAAATATTACTTTCTCACAATATATTTGAATTCTCAAACAAATAATTACATTTTCTGCTAAATAGCTCAATTTTTAATCAAAAATTGAACAGTTATAGATTTTTAGATGTAAGAAAAGATTGTCTTTATGAAACACTTCAATTTTCGACTCAAAAATATGAATTTTGAATCCAAGATTAAGTTTTCAACAGATGAGTTGAATTTTCAAGTAAAAACGACCCATTTTCAACCAAAAGTGGAATAGTTAAAGTATCAGTCAAAAGAAAAGATTTTTCAACAAAATACTTAAGTTTTCAAACGAAAGAGATGAATTCTCTACAAAACAGTGAAAATTTCAACCCAAAATACCTTTAAACCAAAAAGTTCATTTTTCACCCAAATAGTTAAATTTTTTAACTCAAAACGATCAAGTCTCTACGAAACACAGAATAGTTTAATTTTCAGATTAAAAAACTTATATTCAGCGAAATAACAACGATTTTGTGAAACAAATTGTTGAATTTTTAATCAATATGAATTGTTCTCAACCAAAAAAGACGAATTTCAAGAAAAAATTTCAATTAAAAACAATCAGTTTTCAACCAAAAATGGAACAGTTACATTTTCAGTAAAAAAATCCATTTTGCACAAAATCGTTAAATTTTCAACGAATAAAATTAATTTTTATTTTATATTGAATTGTAAAATTTCTAGTTAAAAAAATTAACTTTCAACAGGAAAGATACAAATTTTCAAAAAAAATAGTTAAATCGTAACCAAGGAAGTAAATGCATAAGAAAGTAGTACAATAATCTTGCATTTTCAATGGATGTTGTAAAATAAATGAATTTGATCTTTAAACAAACAAAAAAATAAAAGAAACATTATAGCCTTATATGGTGTAAAAATACATCAGATAATTGAGGTTTATATGATTTATTCTGCCTGAAAAAAGTTTGGCAACAAATTATTATTAATTCGTAATTTTTTCAGAAACGCTTCAATGCTCAATGCAGATATTATATGCACTGGAAAGAGGCGCCATCTATGCGAGTTCATTTTTGCTTCAGAGGAGCGGATTTCCGGGTCATAAGGAATTTATGCGGATGAAATAAATTATTTAATAAATTATTATTCAATAAAATTTTTTTAATCACTCGTTTTAAATTCCAAAAAGCTTAGTGGAATTAAAAAAATGAAAGTGTTTTCAATAAAACTACATCTTCCTAAAATTAAAAAATATATATTTTTTAATAAGAAATCTAAAAAACAAATGAGCCATCATGTCAGTAGAATTTTCGACCAATAAAGATGAGTTTTTACAACATTTTTAATGAATTAGTTACATTGTTAACCTAAAAAAAGATTAGCTTTCTAGGAAAAAAGACGAATTCGTGAAAAAAACAGTTGAACCTTAACCCGCAAATACTAAATTTAAACAAAAACGATGAATTATCAATAAAGTATTTTAATTTTCAAACAAGGAGATTAATTTTTAACTCAAATCATGAATCTTCAAAAAAAAAATTATTTTTTTAGGAATGTAGAAGAAGAATTTTCTGTAAAACATTTGAATGCACAAATAAAAAATACAAACTTTTAACAAAAAAGTTAAATTTTTATGAAAAAGACGCATTTTTAGCTAAAAAAAATCAATTTTCAACCAAAAATAGAATAGTTAAATTTTCAGCTAAAAAATTATATTTAAAAAAAAATTCAACCAAAGAGATGAGGTTTTACCTAAAATTATAAATCTTTTGTCAATAAATGATTTTTTAACAACATAAGTTCTCAACGAATAACGTAAAAGTAGATATTTGAACCAAACAAAATTTGAAGTTTTTAATAAAAACAGTTGAACTCTACCAAAAAAGATGGATTTTACAACAAAATATTTTAATCCGCAAGCAAACAATATTAATTATCTACAAAATAATTGCAGTCAAAACCAAAACTAATGAAATTTTTGCTAGTAAATATGAATTTATAAACCGTAAAGACGATTTAAAAAAATAGTTAAATTTTGAACTAAAAAGACCACTTTTAAACAAAACAGATGAATTTTAAACCTAATAATAACATTTTTAACTAGTCTTTTTTTTCCTGAAATTTTTTTTATTTTTCTTGATCATTAATACTTATTCAAGGAAGGGTAAGAGAATATTAATCTTGTAACACTTTGAACAAAAAATCTTTTATAAACGAAATAAAATAATTTCAAATTACAATTTATTAGCCTTGGAAGTTATTTAAATTATCTCTTATAGAAATTTCCTGATTTTCGCTAGATTTTTTCAAAATCCCTGAATTTTCCTGGCCAAAAAATGCCCAGACTTGTCCCCGATATTCAGGTTTTCCCTTATCTACGACCAATATATATATTAAAGAAACAAATTAATGAAAAAATTTAAATTTATAAAAACCCTACGTTTTTCTTATTCCATTCTATATTGCAGAACATGGCAAGCAAAAACGATTTTTCATCATCAAATAAATAATCAGTAAAAGAAAAATTTATTATAGAAAGCTTTCTCTTGATGTTAGGATATAAGATACCCGTTGGAGGTAAAATTTCATCTAATCTACTTGCTCCACTTTCAGAAATCGTAAAACAGACCACAGAAGCATTAACAAAATCCGCATAGAACTTCGCCAAAGTTCCAGAGGATGAAAATTCGCGATCTTTGATTTTGATATATACGTATAATACTATTCGAGTATGTCATTTCATGTAATTGTAATTTCTACTCTATCATTAATCAAGTATGCTCAGAAGCTCCATGATTCGCATGATATCTCACATAAATAGGTTTATGTCACTTTATGCTTGACAGTCAGATAAAGCGAGATAATGAGAGCGAACCAATACTTTGTTGAATACTTACGTGAGCAGAGCTTTTGAACTGCTTCCAGACTTCAGAGCCAAAAATTATATTAAAAAAGGGGAAATAGGGTGCTTCTTAAGGTAAATGAGAGAATAAATTATATTTCGAGTAAAGAATGTAGGTCTTACTATGCGATTATCAGTCAGTTTGCGTATTTTTGTGTGATCTATGACATATAATGACTTTGCGAAGCGCTTCACCTGGGGTCATTGCTGTCATTAAGAATTTATTGTCTTCAGCATGAAGTTGATTCCTTTGCACAGAGTGCTTAATCGCAGATTTTTCAATTATTAATTTTGCGCCTTAGTTTAAAATTAGTTCTTTTTTTATTTAAACTAACTTCATAGAGTTCAATTTTTCAGATGAATATTCAAAACCATACGACAATTTGAAACCAATTCTCAAAATTAATATAGATACTATTTTAAATTAAATTTAAAACTATTAAACTTTCTACCATTTTCAGTAAAAAAATTGCTTTTTCAACAAACTAGATGAATTTTTATTCAAATAGTTCAATTTTCGCATACAGTGATGAATTTCCAACCAAGAAAATTAGTTTTCTTTAAAAAAAGTCAAATTTTAAACAAAATACCGGAGTTTTTAACGAAATATTTGCATTTTGATCACAAAAAGTTTATTTTTCAGTCCAATATCGAATAGTTAAGCTTTCAGCTTAATTTGAAACTAGAAAAGCTCAATGTTCAAAATTATGAATTTTTTTCAAAATGATTTTTTTAACAAATTAATTAAACTTTTAACCAATTATTCGAAATTTGTAACCGAAAAATATAAATAATCAACGAAAAATCTAACAGAATGTTGTTTCTACCAAAAAAAAAATTCAATTTTAGATCAATAATATGTAGTTGAATTCAAACCAGAAAAAAGCTTTTTTTACAGAAAAAATTTTCAACTAACAAGATGAATTTGCAACTAACACGATAAATTCTTAATTGAGATAGTTTTTAAATTAAAATGATGAATCTTCAACAAAAAAGATGAAGCTTCTACCAATAAGAGTTGAATTTATAAGAATTTTAAACCAAGAAGGATAAATTGTAGAGAAAATTGTTGCATTTTAATTGCAATTTATAATTATTTAACCAAATAGTAAAATTCGTGAACAAAAAAGATCTGAAAAAAACATAAAACCTCTACCGAAAATAGAACAGAGCCCTATTTAACCAAAAAGAATTAGCTTAACAAAAAATAGTTGGATTTTCTTGTTGCGTTCTATTATCTCAGTTCGAATTTAAATTAGAAATACGAGAAAAAAGGACATAATTACTAAAGATAATAGCTTAAATTAAAACTGAAGTTCATTTTTAATAATTTAAAAATATTAAGTTAGAAAAATAAAATTTTCCTGAAGTGAAACTGAATGTCACTCGATACTACAGAATATGACACTTATTAATAACATATTTATCATCTTAAAATTGTTTATGATTTCAATTTTGACATTTGGATACTTGTCAATTTAAAGGATTCGTAATTAAATAATTTTTAATTAAATGCCACCAGAATAAATTCATAGCAATGACGAATTCTTTTTCATTTGAAAATGTTCGATAATATTAAACATTTTATACTCAATTTAAAAAAAAACTCCGAATCAAAAGAATTAAAATTTGTGCAAATTCAAAAAGTATAATCATGGCGCTTTTTTTGGCATTATTCTTTTCAATTTTTCATTTTCAATGCAATATCTAAAAATTATCCAATTTTTAGTTGATGATTTAAAAAAATGAATAATTTAAAATTGAAAAATAGGTAACTAAGATTTCAAAAATACAAAATAAATATAAATGAAGTATTATTTAAATTACCCCCCCCCCCCCTTCCCATTTCTTGCTTATTAACTGAAGTTTGGTGGAACGGACGTTATAACTACAGTTTCGACCATATG
>JAAAKG020084667.1:0-16627 GCA_010014905.2 Druon quercuslanigerum | reverse complement strand
CCTCACACTACTCCCCTCCCTACCGAGTGAGTCACGCCTACCCCGAAAGGGAAACGGCTTAATGGTGTAATAATACCCGGCGCGCGGGCACATGCTCCACGCGCGTGGTTCACAAATATGGGCGCTCCTTGGGCGTGCGATTCTTGGATCTCGCGCTCGATACCGCTTAGTCCTTATGTTTCTCCCACATTCGTGCACAGACCTTTTAAAATTAAATATAAACGAATTAAAAATTTAATTTTGCGTTTGTGAACTATCTTTTGTTAAAGCTCCGTCGGCTTAAGCGAATACATTCTCATCACATATCTCGTGCTTGGCACTCGATTTTGTCCAAAATTTCCAATTTTCTACGTTATGCTCAACACTTTTATATCAAATATAAAACATTTTTTTGTATCTCTGCCTAGGATTGGGTATTTAGATATGGAAAAATAATGTACCAATGGTAGTTATTATGATTACTTTAATATTTTTTTTTTATTTCGCTTTAAATTTTATTCTTAGCTGCGATGAAACATTTATAATTTCAATAAATTTATATCATTACAATTCATAATATACATGAAAACTGAAACATTCTTATTCTTATTGCCTTGCTTTTTTTTTATTCTTAATCTTTTTTCTTACGATTAAATGAAAAACTACGCATCCTGACAAAGAATATTCGTGAAAAGTTTGCAAATCTTTGTTGGTTCAATAAATGTTGTCTCACTTATTCTCGTAACTTGTATCGTTGTACACAAATATAATGTTCTCATTTTCAATTTGCTTTTCGAAACTGAAACAAAAAGTAATGCCTGAAAATTTTTGTATTCTTTTTTAGGTACACAATTTTTGTCGATCTACCTCTTTTCGTATCATGCTTTTTTTGACTACAAAATGGAGCAATTGCTTTTTCATTAGTTTTTATTTGCGATCAAAATTTGATTTTTTTTTTTAGAAAAATTTAAAAACAATGATTAAAAAATTCTACGGGGCCTTGAAAAAGTAACTTTTTTCTTCTATTTCCTTTTTCCATTTGGCGCTTTGTTTGGCATCAAATGCTTATTTTCGTTTGGTTTTTTTGGATTTTGAAAACGCTATAACTTTGGTAAGTTATATTTTATCAAAACAAGTAATAAGAATGAATTGTTCGTATTTAGGTCTTCTATAAATAGATGTCGAGAAATTTTTCAAATATTTAATAAAGTGGTCTCAAAAATTTTCAAAATGCTCAAACTTTTTAAAATTTTGTCAAAAAAGCTGGCTAAAAACCCGACCTTTCTCTTCATATCCTTATGAAGTGTGCCAAAGGAAAATATAATTGAATAATTGCTTCAAATGTTAGCGTGTTTACAGGCTACAATGACAACAGCGACAACGACGACAGGCTGACAGCGACGTAAAAACTATTTTTTCTGACTCAGGAGGTCTCAAAACGTCGATATTTGATGGAATCTGCGAAAGTCATTTTTCACATGGATCCAATACCTTCTCATTAGAATGAGAACGTAAAAATAAAAAATATACTTTTCAGTGAAAAATTTAATGATCACTTATTTCGATATTTTTTATAGTTTGTTTGTTTTTTCACTTACATTTAAAAGGCCTATACATTATACGCCCCACCTGAAAAAATCAATAAAATTCAAACCGCAGTTTGTCAGGAGTAGTGTTTCAGAAAAATCGTGTCTCGGAATTAAAAATCCCGTAACTTCCTGCATTTTTAAAATCTTGGAAAACAATTTTAATCATAAACGCTCACCTATCACTAAAGATTAACCACGTTTCACAAAAATCGCTCGTCCCGCATACAATCTCAAATTCAGGAAATGGAATGACCCCATAGTAACTTTTTCTGCTAGATATACTGGTGTCGATTGCGTAATTTTTTCATTTCACTGAAGGAAGATGAATGTGACAGTGAAGTGAATGCGGAAGTAAAGTGAAAATGTTACGTGATCGACGCCCAGGTTTTAGAAAGCATCACTCAAACTTCAGATACTTTTTCTACTCAGAAACCAGTTTAAGAAGAATTGAAGTTCAGTGCATAATCATTATTTTTTAGTGAATTACAATGAATGCCGTGGAAAGTACGTCACTGATTTAAATTGAATCAGTATTATAAAAACACACCTCAAATTCTCATAGAAACCATTTTATTTTCAAAAATATTAATTTTTCACAAACAACGGCGCAACTAATTTTTGAGTATTAAAAAATTTCAACCTAAAGATACAAAAAATAACAAATTCTTACAAGCATACATATGCAACCTCCATTTTAATAAGTATGCTCGCCGTGCGGGCACATTCTCATCGCACGCTGGACGCGCGGCTTGAAAGTTTGAGCGCGCCTACAGCGCGCACCTGTTTGACCGCGAGCTTCATGCTCAATAATATATTTATCTCGCGCTTCGCGTTCGATTAAGTATTTACTATGCACTATATGCTCGTTCATTGTACATCCTTAACATCTTTGCATAGGTCTTTTAAAATTAAAGGTCAAACCATCGACTGCTGAAATTTAATGATTTGAATAAACAATTTTCTTATTCCACATTTTATTGTAGCTTGTGTACAGTCTATTTATTTGTATGTTTATTTTTATTTTTTATTTCTCTCTTTTTACGAATAAACGAACAACTGCTCATAAAACCAAAAAGTGAATAATAGAAAATTTGTAGATGTTTTTTGGTTTATAAGTTTTGCCTTCTCATTTTTTTCGTATCAGACATAGTTAGACCGAAAAATTGACTTTTTGTTTTTTCATTATTCTCTGAGCAATAAAAATGTTCAATTTTTAGAGAGAATTTAAAAAATGTTACGCTAATATATATAAACATTCATTTTTAATTGTTATTTTATATTTCAAAAATTTTATAACTCATAATTTTTGTTGTTAAAAAAAGTTGGTAGGATAAATTGTTTAAATTTTCCTGTGATAAAAAAAGCCATGCATAAAATTTTTTAACTTGAAAAAAATGTTATCACGAATTTTGAAAATGCTTTAACTTTTTTAATTTTTATCTAATAAACGCTGCATAAATATCATAAAACGTTTATGAAAATCGTTTTTTCTAAATCAGATGGTCTCAAAACGTGAGAATTTAATGAAAAGCAATAAAGTCCAATTTTTAATCAAACCAATACCTTCTCATTAGGATCAGAATGTGAAAATCCAAATTAAGAAAGAGAAAATGAGGCCACCTTCTCATACAAGCGTTTCAAAATGGAAAAAGTAGTACATTCTACATATAAAATCAGGCATTACAACATTCTTTATTTAAAAACGTTTATTGCTTACCTTTGAACTTTTTTTCTTCTTGCTTCAAATCAGTCTTAGAAAAACTTTTAATCGAAGATTAAACTTACATTCAGCTACTGATACATTTATTTTGTAACTCTTTATGTTTTTAGAGCATGTGGATTAGGCTAATAAAATAGTACATTTCGATACGTGTGTGAGAGGTACAAAAAATCACCTTTCACACAAGTATCGAACAGTATTGTATACCACGACAGACGAAAAATCATGTCAAAGTTGAGATTTTGAGGTTAGACTGGTATCAAGTTTTTTTTCTTCAATTTTCATGCATATCGCCAATTTTCATCATATCGAAACTGTCTAACATTCATATAAAACAAGATATTTCTGAGCGATAGGAATTTGTTAAAACAATTATGATTGTTAAATTGAAATAATTATTGCTTGGCCCTTAAATAAAAAGTTGTCAAAAGTGAAAAATTTCAAACAAAACACCGCAACTATCAAGCATTGCTATTAAAATCATTAAAAACAATTATAATCCAATAAAACAATTCTTTTGGTTAAAATTCAATAATTATTACAACACTTGATGTGGAAAGTAGACAAAAAGTTTTAAATTTAAGAAAAAATCGCAACTTTCTAACATTATTCAAAGAGAATGTTACGAAAAATAATAATGGATTGTTTCATCAATTTCGTTTGTTAAATTGCATTATTTAGTACTTTATGATAATTTAAAAGGGAACCAAAGGTCAACAATTTTGGTGAAAATTAAAACATTCTTTCATTATTCTAAAAAAATATTATTATATAATAAATAGTAATAAATTATTTGTACAATGATTTATGTTAAGATTATTTGATTATCACCTCAATGTAACCTAAAAATTAAAAATAAGTTTAAAAAATCGGAGTAAACCAGAAACAATTTGTATATAAAAAATCAAAAAAAATCGTAATTAGCGCTAAAATCAAAGCTAGATTCAACTGATTAACCTAATATTAACGATTCTAAATAAAATTTACACAAACGCCTTTTATTCTCATGGGAAACACGTCTCAAGCTGCATAGGGCTGCTAGTGGAACCTCTGAACATCATTTTGAAAAAAACCTCGAGCCTCTCGTGGACAATCGTGAACTTCGCTATAACCCCCTCCCCTCCTTTTTCCACCGATCTGTCAACATGGTATATGGATAGCCCCTTTACATCACAAATGCCTGTGTACATCTTAACTTGGATTTGTTTCGAGAAAAATCGATAGGTACATTTTCCAATAGAAATTGCTTAAATAATCATTTTTTATTGCAAAATCAGAAGACGCACATGCGCTTCAACTAAAAGGGGCATATGCATTAATGATAATGTCTTCCTTTTCTAAAGTTCTTCGTGCAAACGGTTTTTTATTTCAAATCTTGTGCATGGAAAATAATCTTCACTCTTTTAAACAATCGCATCAATCATAACATTACAAATCTTTAATAGAATAACATTTTCTTGCGAAGTTTTAGTATCCCTAAAAGAAGGCTAACTGTGGCGTAGGAGTCATAGTAACCATAATATAGTGACTACAGCAGATACCGAAAATATTTTAATCTTTAATTAATTATGTTTCAAGATGATCTGCTAAGAAACGAGAAAAATATTTAGCTTTAATTTAGGAAAGCAATAAGTTTTCAGATAAAATTATAAGGATATTGAATTATAAAGTTTCGAGGTAAAGGAGTGAAGCTTGTTATACGAAATTGATGTTCTCTTTGTAACCATATAGCAAAATAATTGAAAACTTCACAATTAATTATATAATTATAAATATGCAGTTTTTCAGAAAAATATCAACATTAAAATATGAAAAAATCCTTTCTAAAGTATTCCAAATCATTTTCTATAAGGAGACCAGCTCAAACATACCTTTTTTCGCGATCCAACTTTTAGGGAAATCTTTATAGTTGATGAAGGTCCGCAGCCTACTTTCCACAGTATTTTTAGATATAAATAGACTCATAAAAGAAGGTAGCTGAAAGTTCGATCAAGTTCAACGCGAACCTGTTTGATTCTCTGAACTTTTTATAATGATCTACAACCGTTAAAGTAGCACTCTAGCAGAAGCTAAATTCTCATGTTAATCCTTTATATCAGTTTTTTCTTTCTACCACAGATTAAAATTTTTGCATAAAAGACTTTAAATTTAAGCTAAAAAATATATTAAGCCAATCAGCTTCAGACGCTGCCGGACAAAGCCGTGGTTAATTAGGAAACTACAACTAAATCAAAATACGACGTCAGCCTTTAAAATTTTTTTTCTTATAAGCATTAAAGTCTTTGGAATTCCATTCAAATAGTACATTAAATGAAACTTTTTAAACCGATTTACTAGGGTCGGAAAACGAAACATGATTTTAAATTTGCGGTAATTTTCGTGTTTTCTCCAGGTAATTTTTTTATTTTTCCCGGAAAATTCCCATTTTTCATGTCGTTATTACTTTTTTTTTTCTAAATTTGCCTGTTCCAAGCCACAATTACTAGTATTTCAAAAAATTACCTGTTCCAAGTTAGAATATTTTATATATTTACAACATTTTCTATTCTAATTAAAAAATATAGCAATTCCTATTTCTGAAGCAAAAAAATTTTACATTCGGGACATATTATTTTCATTTTTCTCCACTAGTTATAAATTATAAATAATTTTTTCCTCCTGCATTGAAACAGCAAATATTAAAATTTTCAAGATTCTGTCTTGAAACAGAAATAGTTTTTTTGTTACTATTTTTATAGATCAGAAGTTAAATTATTTTCAAAAATTTCCAATATCGTGTAGAAAAATTACTTTGTTCAAGAAAAAATTATAATTCTTTACAAAATTCCCTGTTCCAAAGACCAAATTATAATCCTATGCTATGTCAAGTTAAATAAATTTCCAAAATTCACAGTTGCATGTAAGAATTATATTTATTTACAACATTTTCTGTTATAATTTCGAATTATAGTAACTCCCTTTTTTCAAATTTGTAGTTCTTTGTCAGAAGTTGCCTATCTCAAAGCCAATATTATAATTTCATAAGAAATTCCTTGTTTGAATTTCAAATTTTCCAGAAACCCCCTGCTCCTATTGACTGTTTGATTGAAATTTCATTATTTTAAATTCACCCATAAAATCTAGTGTGGTAAAACCCAGTGCTGTGAACGAAATTAGCTGATAACGTAACAAAACTTTGATTACACAAACCCCCAAAAAAATCTGCAACCCGAGCTAACCCACCGTACCCATTCCAACCATTTGATAGGAGAAAACCTCTCTCCTAGACGTTTTTTGGGGTCGCTTGACCCGATCCGAGGACCGCTTGACCCCTTCATGTCGTTATGAAGGTCAATGCAAAGTCAAAATTGACAAAACCATAGAATTGGAGAAAACCTCCAGTCTTATATGTTTTTGGAGTCGCTGAATCCGAATTCGTGGTTAGTTCGACTCAATAAGTTCTATTTCATGGTTTTCTTAATTTTGACCTTGAGATGACTTTCATCCCCATTTATGGGGTAAAAATGACCTCGGATTCAGATATAGGGACCCCAAAAACGTCTTAAAGTAGTACTTCACGCCGATTCAATGGTTAATCCTCATTTTGACTTTCACTTGACCTTGGACTTGACCTGATGTGTTCAAAAGGACCCCGGATTCTGTTTCAGCGACCTCAAAAACGCAAAGGTACGAGTGTTTAGCTCGAGTTGTAGAAAATTATCTTCTTTGGGGCTATGTTTTAATTCTTATCGTCTCTATATGAATAAAACTTCGATGAAACATAATTTTGATATTGTGCCTCCGCAGCTGCATTATTGTTTGTATTATTTTTAAAACTCAGGAAAGTTTTTAGGTTAATTATCTTGAATTTACAGAAATAATTGGTAAATATATAAAAGTTTCCCTTAATATCGTTCGAATCCCTGATGGTGAAACTAACCTAATTGTTGTCGTCCCTTGTAATGGCAGATAGAAAAAAAATTCCAAGTCGTAAAGTCCTAATAAATTTTTGGGCTTGGTACGTATTTTGGGTACTACAAGGCATTGAAATTGCATTTAATTGAACAGTTGCACGTGTTCGCGCGACCCAGAAGAGCAATATCTCCTAACGCGTTAACGTCACCTTGCTTCGAGCATAAAAAAAAAACAAAGAACAAATGCGATTAGAAATGTATTTGCCTTTTTAAATCGGGTGGGCTCGAGTTCGATCGAAAGGTAAAATAACATTGCAACAAAATAATTTTTATATTTAAACATATTCGAGATAAAACAATGGCTAAGCGAAATTCGATGTATGGAAAAAATGGAAATCTAGGCCAAATCAAAGGTCCAAACTATTAACCCTGATTCATGTAAAAATCAATCCAATGTATTGAGTTGTCTGAATTCTTCTGAAAGCGTACTTGTCAATTATTTCCAAAGACATCACTTAGGTCAACAGGTTAACTACTCGTAAATAAGGGTTTACACGTTTTGTGAATTCTGAAGAATTCTATAGAAGTGTTTGAATTTAGTTAAAACCTTTCAAAACTTTTTAGAATTCCTTTAAAATCTTTAGAATTCACGTTTCATTGTTGCAAATCCCTTCAAGCTTTTTGAATTCTGCAGAATTCTCTCGATTTCCTAGAATTCATGTGTAATATTTTTAATTCCCTTAAAGATTTATAAGAATTCTTTTGCAAGTACTTAGGATGTAACTGAATTTAGTTTTAATTTTCTGAATTCTTTCCAAAACATTAATTTTTTTCAATTATTTCGAAATTTAGCAACTTTTGTTTGACGAATGAACATCTACTTTATTAAGATGCACACGTTTTTATTTAATTCTGCACAATTCTGTAGAAGTATTTGAATTCAAATTGAATCTTTTAAATCTTTTAACACCTTTTTTAATTCTCTTAAAATCATTAGAATCCAGGTTGAATTGTTGTAGATTCCTTCAAGTGTTTTGAATTCTGCAGAATTCTCGCGATTTATTAGACTTCACGTGTAATCTCTTGAATTCTTTTAAAGATCTTTGAATTCTATTGAATAATTCAGAATATTTATAAATTGATTTATTTTTTATTTTCTAAACTCTTCCAAAAACATGAACTTTTTTAAACTATTTTGAAAGTTAGCAACTTTCATTGATATTTTAGTTGACTTGAAATCATTTGTATTCTTTTAAAGGTTTTTGAATTCTCCTAAATAACTGAGAATATAAATTGATTTATTTTTAATTTTCTGAATTCTTTTGAAAACATGAAATTCTTTTTAACTATTTCCAAATAAATCAATTTTGGTCGACAGTGAACTACTACTGAATTATAATTCGCTTATTTTTTCTTAGTTCTGCAGAATGCCTATTGAATTCTCAATTTATTTGAAGTCATTTGAATTCATTCAAAGTTTGAATTGTTTTAAATTTCTTCAACGCTTTTGAATTCTACAGAGTTCTTTCGATTTCTTAGAGCGCACTGGTTATTTTTGAAATTATTTTAGAATATTTTGAACACTTTTGAATACTTTAGGTCTTCTTCATTTTCTCCAAAATTCTTCGAATTCTAATGAATACTATGAATTCTCCAAGATTCTTTTAATTTTTCAGAAAGATTGAACTCTTCTAAATTCTTTATACTCTTATGATACTATTCAATTACTTTAATTAGATGAAATCGTTTGAATACAACTTGAATTATTTTGAATTCTCTGAGTTCTCATAAAGCAAATGAATTCTCTTTGATTCTTTGAATCTTTCAATTTACAACATAAAAATTTCTAGTGGTCACCCCCATGAGAACCGATCCAGTCCCAATTACTTGACTGGTCATTGCAATTTTTCAACCACCCATGAAGAGATTTTGAATATTTTCTTGAGTGTATTTTTAAAATAATTTTAGTTATAAACAGATTGAGGGGGATTGAAAACGTCCACTTTTTTTAGAGGATGTTCAGTGGTAATAATTTTTAAAAACTAGTTTATTAAATTAACTTTTTAAATAGTATGTTATCAGGGTTTATAAAAAAGAAATTGGTTGAACATTTCAAAATACAATTACATATAAAAGGTCATTTACCGTAATAATGCTTCCCTTTTTGTTATAATTAAAAATTGTAGCTTTATACTTATTTTGTCTTATGATAGTCTAATATCACAGTCTAACGTCTTTGATCTATTTATTGCACTGAAAAATTGTTCGAAGCTTTCTTTTAAGCAGTGAATACATCCGAACGCACGGATTTGTAAATAGATGCTTGTACATGCTCCTGTTTTTGTGGCCTTGGGGTTATTAAAAAATGAGCCCATGTGGGCCACTTAAATAATCTTCTGCTCGAATTGTCCTCCACCGTGGGCGACGCAAAGTTGAGCTTTGCGCAAGAGATTTTGATGTACTGCCTCCATCATCGGTGCGTCGATGGCGGAAACAGTGGCATGGATTCTCGCAACGACGTCCGTCTGGTCCTCGGGTTCGGTATAGTACACTTGCTCTTTGATGTAACCCCAGAAGAAAAAATCCATGGCTGTCAGGTTGGGTGATCAGTAAACGTATTTTGTTGAAAATTAAATGGGGGAAAAGCATTTTTATTCTATTTATTATTTTACAGGAATGCAATTTAAGTGGATGGGCAGGTTGAGTATGTGTTACGTTAATGTTGAAAAATGGTACACCTTGCAGGCCACTGAACTGGATTGTTGTGGTTATTATTTTCTATGCATCCAGGATACTGCTCCGTCAGAAAATCCGTGACGGGTCGAGTGCGATATGCAGGAGCATCGTCGTGCTAAAAGATGATATTCTGCGCGATGATTAGTGGAACATTTTCCAGTAACTGTGGCAATACTTCTCGCAAGAAAGTTGCATCAATTCCTCCCTGCAATGTAAAAAAGTTTGATAAGAGAGACAATTTATTTTTGGATGTTGAAGACCACCTCCCGAGTGAATATCGATTCATCCGTCCACAAAATTCTCGATAGCAATTATGGATCTTCATCATTCATCCGTATGATCCAGGCGCAGAATTCCATTCTTCTAGCATGGTGACCTAAAATTTTAAATTCACAGTATAACATGTTATTATTAATTACTTGGCTGAAACTGAAAGGAATTTTTTATTAGACAATGGATTAAAAGATGTCTCAACAAATTAGGTTTATTTTAAATATTCTACACACCAGGTTTTAATTTCTGGACCTTCGTGTAGTGATACTGATGAAGTTTCTCCTCCTTGATGATTCTGTGAACCGTGGAGCAAGGAATATCCAATTCCTCATGTGTTATGCGCGTGGATGCCGTAGGTTTTTGGTAGACGAAGTCCAGGATAGCATCTTCATACCGACGTACCTGTCTGCCTTTTTCTGCAGGTAGCCCATGTTTCCGACCACGTTGAGGATCCAACTGACCTATTTCCATCAATCGACGATGCAAATGGATAAACATTCGCAGATTTGGGTGATTTTCGCGATTGGGGTATCGTTGAGCATATACTCGAGCTGCTTTTGCTTCATTGCTCAGACACTATCCGTGAATAAGGAAGTGATACAAGAATGCAAAGGCAAAATTGTAAAGTAACGGTAAATAAACAGACAATAATACGAACAAGAACAACAAAACAAATAAAATGAAAAGATACTGAAATAAACGTGAACACGAAAAAAAATAGGCATTCCAACATTTCAATTACGCGAGCACAAAAGAATCTAATTATAGCAAATTATAAACTTTACTCACTCTTGACCTATTTTATCCCTTTAAATTAACTGAAGTATTTTAAAGACACATACAAAATTTGAGTATTCACATTTTTAAACTGTCATACATTTGAAGAAACTGACTGCAAATATCAAGAGAATTCTACAGAATTAAAGAAACTTGAAGGATTTTAAAATAATTGAACTTGTAATCTAAAGATTTCAAGAAGGTTAAAAAAGTTTAAAAGAAATCAAATGACTAAGTGAATTGAAGATTTATTAAGAATTCTGCAGAATTAAGAAACAACGAGTGAATCCTAATTCAGTAGTAGTTCACCGTCGACTAAAGTTGATTTATTTGGAAATAGTTAAAAAGAATTTCATGTTTTCAGAAGAATTCAGAAAATTAAAAATAAATCCATTTATATTCTAAATTATTCAAGAGAATTCAAAGATCTTTAAAAGAATTCAAAAGATTATGGTTTAGTTTTAAGAAATCGATAACATTCTGCAAAATTCAAAAGACTCTAAAGAATTTAAATTAATTTAACGTGTATTCTACGAAAATTCAAAAACCTTTAAAAGAACACAAATGATTTTAAGTCAACTCAAATATTTGTACAGAATTCTGCAGAATTAAGCAAAAACGTGTTTCGAGAGAATTCTGCAGACTTCAAAAGATTTGAAAGAATCTACCACGAAGTACTACAAGGAGACTCAACTCCTATGGCGGGGATTGTGGAAAACAGCCCACAATCGGGATCCCCTGCCCTCAGATTTTCATTTATTCTCATACGAGAGAGCAACGTGCTTAAACTGTAGAAACGACGAGATCACGTGACGTCGCGGAAATTTCCTACTTGTAAAAGCACGACACGTTAATTATATACGGCATTACAATTATTTCAATAACACGTTATAGTTTTGATTGCTTTTTCGGGTATTACACTAGATCTTCCATGCCTATACTTACTTTTCATTATTTTTCTATTCCTCATTTTTATGAGAAATTCTTATTATTATCACTTCGTGATGACACTCGCTAACACCCGACATAACCAAATTTAACCTATAACGACAATCGATGGTCCCCACTCCATATCAGACGACATTTTCTGATTGCACATTTTCACTGAAGGGGCTCTCGCATCGCGGAATAAATTGAAATCCGAGGACAGGGAATCCCGAAATGGCGCCAGCTGAAATACCTGGTGTTCAGTCTTCTTGTAGTACTTCGTGGAATCTACAATAATTCAACCTGAATTTTAATGATTTCAAGAGAATTCAAAAAAAAAAGTGTCAAAAGATTCAAAAGATTTAAATTGAATTCAAATACTTCTACAGAATTATGTACATTTAAAGAAAAACGTGTGCATAATAATCCAGTAGCTGTTCATCCGTCAACCAAAGTGGCTAAATTTCGAAATAGTTGCGAAAATTTCATGTTTTGAGAAGAATTTAGAAAATTAAAAATAAATCAAATAACGTCCTGAGTATTTCAAAACAATTCTTAAAAATCTTCAAGGGAATTCAAAAGGTTACACGTGAAGTCTAGGAAATCGAGAGAATGTTGCAGAATTTAAAAGGCTTTAAGGGATTTACAACAATTAAACGTGAATTCTCAAGTTTTTAACGGAATTCTAAAAAGTTTATAAAGGTTTTAATTAAATTTAAAGAATTCTACAGAATTCTTAAGTATAAAAAAACGTGTAAATCCTCATTCACGAGTAGTTAAACCGTTGATGAAAGGTGATGACTTTGGAAATAGCTGAAAAGAATTCCAAGCTTTCAGAATAATTCAGAGAACTCAATACATTTGATGAAATTTTACACAAATCAAGGTTAATAGTTTGGACGGTCATTGATTATTTTCAATATTATGCGAATTATCTGGGCTCACTGAAATTATTTATGCTACGTTCACCAAATTTCGGCGAACCTGGCCTAGATTTCAACTTTTTCCATTTCAGCCATTGTTTTATCGCGAACATATTTAAATATAAAAATTAATTTTGATGCAAAGTTATTTTACGGTTCAATCGTACTCGAGCTTACCCGATTTAAACAGGCAAATACATTCCTAATCGCATTTTTTTTTGAATGCTTGAAGCAAGGTGAAGTTCTTGCAACTAACTGATCACCTACATGCAATTTCCATACCCTGCAGTACTGATGTTAAAATCGGTTCCCTCACACCGCCCCCTGGGGGTGGGGTGGGGGCAAGTACAAAAAATTTTTTTTTTTTTAATCGAAACGAGAAAAATTTTTGAGACTCATACAATATATATGTATATTAAAAAAGAAAAGGAATCTCTAAAAAACCAGAAAATGTACAAAGCACACAAAACCCAAATTTATTTGAAGAGGGAGGAAAGAGGAAGGTTCTAAAAATAAAAATAAAATGGAGATTGGCGTCTGAGAAAAGAAGTAGAAAACGGAGAATAATCCAAAGCCTGAAGAGGGTCCCAATCCAGGACTGAAACGATGTTAATGAGAAAATAAAGATCCTATAAGAAAAGACCGGAGTAAAGGCCTCAAAATAATTATTTAACCTGCCAAAAGCAAAATAAAACACAACATCATTAAATAGACGGTCGCCAAAGTTGTATGTCAAGTTTCCAAATAATCTGAATATACAATAAAAAATAGGGGTTTACATTTAAGATTTCGAACTTGCACCCACCTCTACCCCAGGGGGTGGTGTGGGGTAACCGATTTTAAAATCAGTATATGTACTCCTCAGAGTGATTAAATTTTGATTTATAAAATTTTTTTATAGAGTGCCTATTTTTCGAGGTATTTGATAGTTTCAAGTTAAGAAAATCACCCTCTATATAATAATAAAGTTTTATCATATATATTATAATACTTATTTAATTATGTTAGAAAATGTTCCATTAATTATTTTTTGTTTGTAAGTTAATAAATTACCCTTCCCAGCCGAATAATAATACATCACCTAAACGACTCTTTTTGATGGATTATTTTTGAAACTATAAAAAATCTTTATTTATTACTTTCGTGATAATGTGGAGGAGCAGGACGACAAGAAGCACTTTCATAATCCAATTAAAAACTTTGCAATTCTCTAATCTTAGCATCCAATGTTCGCTTACTAAAAGTTTCTTTCAGCCCTGCAACCCTATAAGTCTGAAACTTTAACTCTTAAGTTGTAAGCGTTTCCGAGACTTCCGAGTTGAGTCGAAACTATGACCTCTTGGGAGTTTCTATTTAAGTCAGTTTACCAGAGTCCTTGCGGTAGGATAAACAGACCTGGATACAAACGAGTGCATAGTGGAGTGCATACGTGTCTTGGGGGTTGATTCTTCGAAGAAGCTGTAAAAAGAATCGAGATGAGACAGAATCCAGTTAACCATTATGTCTAGTCAACAATAAGAAAAATGGAATATATTGTTTACGGTCTTAGATTTTGCAATTTGGGTTAGGAATCTATAGATATTAACTAGTAGAATCTGAATGCTAATTTTTAAAATCCTGTATCATATAAAACTTAATCTTTTCACTATGGATACTATAAAATCACTGAAGTAGGCCAAAAATTTGCAGGACATTCGAGCAAATAATTTTCATTAAATTTTGTATTTAGCCATTTTTGGGGTCACAGAAAATTAATTTAGGGTCAAAATTTAAAATGTCAAATTTCGGGTCGAATAAGGAGATAAACATGTTGAAAAATCTAATAATTCCATCGTTTTCAATAAGTAAGAAGGTTATTGGTAGAGCAGGCCCCCTTATCAGAAGTAAAAATATATCAAATAAAGCGAGATATGGGCCTATCAAGAAAAAGATAAGAGTAAAATTAACGCAATTGAAATGAGATTCTTGCGCATAATATGCGGGAAAACTCTGATGTAGAAAGTGAGCAACGAGATAATCCTTAAAGAATTTGGTGCGGAAGAGACGCATAGGAAAGAAATCGGTTAAGATGGTTCGGGCATATTGAGAAAATGAAGGATGAACGACTAACGAGACAAGTGTATCAAGGTAAAGTAAATGGCAGCATGCCCAGAGGCAGACCACAGAAAGAATGGTTAGAATGTGTGAATGAGACAGTAGTTAGAAGAGACATAAGAATCTATACAAAGACGAGAGCCTGCATGAAAAAATGCATGGACGTTAAAGAAGCTAGAGAAGTATGCCAGAACAGATAAGTATAGCGGCAAATAGTTAATAAGAAGAGTGCCAGTAGAGTGAATGACGCCTGAAACAAAAGACTTTGGATCCTACTGGACCCAAGTGGGGAATCTCACGTCACGAATTTGTGAGGATCTTTATTTGCGGGTGATTGCTAGAGAGATTGTTCAGCAACCTGGATCGTAGCAGTTTTTCGGAATGAACGTGTTATTTAAATAAATGACCCGAGAATTCTAGATCAATATAACAATTCACGCCACCGCGAAAGGGAGACGACTTAATGGTGTGATAATAACATTAAAAATTGTGGAAAAAGTCATTTTTTAATAAAAAGGCTCATATATGGCGTGCATGGGCACACAAAAACTGCTTCGAAACATTTAGCGTAAATAGCACAAATATCACAATGTTGTATAATACCCGACACTTCGAACGAGACTGAAACGAAGCGTTTGTTCTGTTGTAGGTCTTCGAACTTACAGTCAGGCCATACAAGAAAGGAAAAAAGTCTTTGAAACTATCCTAGAAAACGCGTAACGTTTCTTGTGGAACAGGCTACGACAAGAATAGGCTACTGGGACCATTTCTCGCGTTCTACTATGTTCTAAAAGAAGGATTTCAAATTTGTGAGTTCTAAAACATAAATTTTTTGATGCCAATTATCCCACACCATGCGTTGACAGTCCATGGACGCTGGTGTTCGACTTCATGAAGCCACTGAGGATTTTCAATACTTCCGTAGTGCATATTGTGTCGACTAACTATTTCATGGTGCGTATAAGACAACTCGTCAGAGTATAATAAATAACGAAAAAAGTTTGGATTTTGTTGTATTTATTCACGTGCCCACTGACAAAAAGCTACCCGATTTTGGAAATCAAGGCCATGAAGTTCTTGATGTAAAGAGACATGATACGGATGAAATTCATTACTTTTCAAAATTTTCCAAACACTGCTCTGAAACATTCCGAAGTCACAAGCAATTTATCGTGTACTAACGTGAGGATTATTGACCACTGCAGCTAATACAGCAATTTCATTATTTTCTCCAGTGACTGATGTTCTACGGATCCTTTTCTTAGGTTGAACACCTCCATCGGTATTAAATTTTGTAATAGTACGATAAAATGGAGCACGTGACACATGTCCCATCTTAAGGCGTGAATATGAGGCAGATTAGGCTATATGAAATTTTACAATTTAGAGTAAATGATTTGAGGAAACTGAATTTTTTTAATATTCAGCACTAATGTTCATTGCGTAAGGGCTTCATTTTTCAATTACAACAGTACCATACTGTAAGAACCACGTAGTATATTACTTTAAACCTATTAAAAGGGACAGTCACTTATGATTTATATACCCTTGATTTATTCTTCGTCATCCGGTGGGTGGCATCCTTCAAAGTAGTCCCCATTTGATTGAACAATATGCTCCTATCGATGTTTCCAATTACTAAAGCACTCTTGAAAGTCAGACTTCGGAATCGCCTTTAGTGCATTCGTCGCATTAGTTTCAACAGTCTCTTTATCG